>KZ826461.1:0-29056 GCA_003184635.1 Aspergillus sclerotiicarbonarius CBS 121057
CCTCCCCTCATCATCCCACCCCGAAACCTCCCCCCATCTCCCCTATCCCTCACATCCCCCGGAAACGCCCTCATGCCACCACCCATCGCCATCCCACGTCCAGCATTAACCGGCGGCGCCACCGACCCATCCTCCAGCGGGGGCAAAACCGCACAATCGACATAATCGCCAATGACGAACCTAGCCTCCTGCAACGTCTTCTCGGCATCATTCCCCTGAATTCGTAACCCTTTCCCTCCCGCCCCCTCTTTCTCCTCTTCATTCTCATTCCCAGATGATCCTCCCCGGGGCCCCACAACCACACTCCCCAACTCCTTTGCAAGATACCGGCCCCGAGCATCCGGTCCCATCGTCGCAGCTCCCTTCGTGTCCGGGTAGATGAGCCGGAAACAAAGTCTCGTTCCGACAGGCGGGTCGGGGAGAAGAGTCGGCAGCGCGGAGGTCAGCAGCTGGGAGAGTTCGCGGAGGGTGCATGATTGCCAGGTGTAGATTTGGAGGTGCGAGGGGAGGGTGCTAGTGTTGGGGGCGTTGGAAGGGGGTGGGCTGCGCGCGCGGATCGCGTTGGGACCGCTTATGGGCCCGTTGTAGTGGCTGCTATAGGACGAGGACGAGGAGGATTGGGGAGCAAAGTCGGAGAGGTGGTGGTAGTTGTTTAGGCGGTAGAAGAGCTTGAGGTGGAAGGGGGCCGTGGATTGGCGGTCGATGGTGGGGGGTGTTTTGGGAGGCATTTTTGATGTGGTGAGCGGTGGGTGTTGTGGGTGTTGGTGTGGTTGGTTTGTGGAGGTTAGTTCATTGCGAGTGAGGTGGGTGGGTGTGGTAGTTGAGTGAGGTGTGGTGAGGTAGCTGGAGCAAAGCTATGGAATGGATGGAGCGCAGGCGGAGGCGGCGCGGCAAGTTTGCCGATCCGGACTTCGCTTTGCGACGTTTGCTTCTCAACTCTACTTGACACTACGCCACGATCGACTACTTTTGTGTGTTTTCCTAAAGAGAGGGAGAAGGAAGAGAAAATGGATTTTGCTGCTTTAATGTCCAAGGAAATATCCAAGGCAAAGCCCAAAGCAGACGCCCAGGATACCTCCAAACCCAAATACACCCGTCGCGGCGACCTCGAGGCCGCCCGCATAGCGGCCTACAATGAAGAACAGGAGCGACTGAGCCGCGAACGCGAAGACCGGCTCGTTCAGAAACGCAAGCTCGAGGATGAAGAGGCCGAACGCCGTCAAGAACGCGACGACAAGAAGCGCAAACTGGCCGAGGAGTCGCGGAAGAAGCGTGAAGAGGAGGAAGCAGCCCTCGAGCGAGAGCGGAGGAAGAGGCTCGGATTGCCCGAACTGCCGCCCACCGAGGCAGGAGATGATAAAGATGGGGATAAGGATGATGAGGAGGATATCCCCGAGGAGGAGCTGTTGCAAAAGTTGCGGGAGTTGGAGGAGCCGGCCATATTATTCGGAGAGACACACAAGGGACGCCTGCGACGGTATCGTCGACTGGTGCAGCGGGCGTTGACGCCGCAGCAGCAGTTGTCGGATGGCCCGATCCCCACGACGTTGGAGCTGGTGCCGGAGGTCCAGATGAAGATCCCCGAGAAGATGCCAAAGGACCTGGAGGGGAAGAAGTTCCTCTTCCGGCAGCTGGCGTCGTACTTTAATATGGTGCTGCGGGAGTGGGAACTGGCTCTGGCGAAGCGGGATGTGTCGGTCAAGCAGAGCTTGCAGGGACGACAGGCCTACAATGCCATGGTGCAGTCGCGGGAGAACATGAAGCCGTTGTTTCGCAAGTTTGAAAAGGTCGAGATCGATGACGGGGTGCTGGAGCATGTGGTGGAGATTGTCTCCAAGGCTCAGCAGCGGCGATACGTCGATGCCAATGATGCCTATCTGCGTTTGAGTATTGGAAAAGCGTATGTATCCCTCATCCTTGGACTTGGACCCGGCTAACATTCACAGCGCGTGGCCTATCGGTGTAACCATGGTGGGTATCCACGAGCGATCCGCA
This sequence comes from Aspergillus sclerotiicarbonarius CBS 121057, assembly GCA_003184635.1. Classification (NCBI taxonomy): domain Eukaryota; kingdom Fungi; phylum Ascomycota; class Eurotiomycetes; order Eurotiales; family Aspergillaceae; genus Aspergillus; species Aspergillus sclerotiicarbonarius. Next base: position 1,996 of record KZ826461.1, read on the forward strand.
CGGGAGAAGCTGCATCAGAGCGATCAGCAGGCCCATATTCTGAGTGATGAGCTCACTCGGAAGTACCTGCAGAGCATCAAGAGGTGTCTCAGCTTTGCGCAAACAAGGTGGCCTCCGGATGACCAGCTGCAGATCATGGGTTAGACCGGCATGAGGAAGTGTACGATTATAGCAGCTATTCTATACCCATTCAATGACGGCAAGACTGTGGCGGCTACTCTACCTTGTATCGGCTGTGGGCGGAGATTTGAAACTGTCGTTCACCCGCCAAGTATAGAGATCATAATAATATATTGTACTATTCCAAGAACCGCTTGGTTACTACCCAGTCACTGTCAAAGACCTATACAACTGCCATGACCTCCGCCCAAGGACGCTCTTTCCAGGAACAACTCCGCTATCTAGCCGCTGGGAACTCCCACTAAACATGTGATAGTTTCAAGGGGGAAGTAGAGCAGCCGTGATCCCAACCCTTTGTCTCGATCCCTAAGTGCCGACGGCTTCGAGCTGAAGGCATAGACTGCGCTGCCTTGCCTGCCTGGGGCGATCCCCCGAATCCCCCCCGGGCTGACTCAGGTAGCCGCCGAGGCGCGGCGCGACGTGAAGTGAAGCCAATTGCTTCTCCCATAAAGATGGTTGCTGCAGTTGTCCCACGTATCCGCTGTCTTCTTTCAATGCATTCACCGTTCTTGTTGAGACAGTCGTTCTCCGTGGCCCGAAACTCGTGTCGTCAACACCTACCTTGGCAGCGATCCATGCTGTCCGCCCTCACCCAGTCGCGCCAGGTGCCACTCACCCAGGGCACAAGCGTCAAGAGTGACACCGGCCAGACCTACCGTATCGAAGAACTACTCACCCACGGCGGTAAGACCGCGTTGCATGTATATCGAGCGAGGTGCGTTCCATTGTTCAACCCACCAACACGTTGCGACTAACCGGGCGGCAAGCGCCGAGGGCAAGCAATATGTCGTCAAGAATATGATTCCAGGCGAGTTTGATTATCAGCTCGACTTGCAGAAATCGCTCTCTTCCTATCCCAACATCCGGACAGTAGCCGATACCGTTCGGGAGTCGGAGGTATTCATTTATCCCTTCCTGCGTGGAGACTTGCTCCGGTTCGGTCAGAAAAATCTATCCAAAGAGACAAGGAGGAACATCCTCCGAAGCGCACTGCAGGGACTGGTCGATATGCATGCTCATGATATTGTCCATAATGGGAAGCCTGGATGATCCTTGTTTGACTTGAAGTACCCCAATGCTGACTATCAACAGACATCAAACCCAACAATATCCTCGTCGACTACACAGAGCCTGCCACTGAGGGTCAAGAGATCATCATCAACCAAGTCCAGATCTCCGACCTAGATGACACCGTCATAGTCCCACCCGGAAGATGGCTCCGCGGGCCTCTCTGCGGAAACGCCATGTGGCGAAGCGCCGAGAGCTGGGCGCGGTCCCGTCAAAACCAATCATCCGATGTATTTTCTTTTGCTCTCGTGGTATGGCTCTCATCGAACCATGTGCTCCTGACCGCTAATGCCTCTTTAGATGGTCTACGTCATGGCCAACCAGATGGTCTTGCGCGTTCCCGACGATCAGCTAAATGCCGAAGACTCGTGGCGCCATGTTCTCCCCCTTCATTTATCGTATTTTACCGACGTAGATGATCTAGAGAAATTTCTGGAGCATATCGGGGAAGAGAATCCGTATTTCCAACGGATGTTGGAGTTGGTTAGTACGTTTGGGCCGGAGAATCCGCTAAGACCGGTCAAGCGGTGGGGATTTCTAGAGCCGGAGCTTAGGGACTTGGTGGAGAAGATGACACCGCTTGATCCGAGGAGAAGGATCACATCGAAGGAAGCGCTGGAACATCCTTGGTTTACACGGACGGAGTGAGTACTTTTAGTGGAGGGATGGTCTGTTTTTGGCTGCCGTGACTGGCTGTCTTGAGCGATAGTCATATATCAAACCGGCCGGAATTTATATATAGATTTAGCGACCAACTCAACTCTCTACTGTCTTATGTAGTTATTTTTTAGGCATCAGCATCCGTGGGTTGCACATCCTTGGAGCCCTTGTGTCTGTAGGTAGGGAGGTTAAGGCATATAGTGATCGTACCAGGGCTGTGGTGGTGGGTCATTCAATAGAATCCCCTCATTTCTGATGTAGTTTTATTTAGTTGCGAAGAGATAGAAATGCAGTGCATAGTACCAAACAAGTTTATTGATATGTAGATGAGCCCATCCGTCAGACTATACAGTGATGCCAGCAGTGAAGAGACAATAACCACCTGCATACATAATATCAAACGCAGCCACCGAGGCAATGCAATATATACACTAATCAACACTATCTATCTCTATCATATATGCTACAATCACCGAACGTCAAACCATCGCCACAGCCATCGCCACAGGCCACTCGGTATGACTCGCTGGGGTAAAGTGGACGCCATGCGATCGTTATCTACAGCACGGGGCTCGCTGGGCGGCGTGATGTCGTGCCCGTCTATCCCGCGCATGACGCCCAGCGACGACTGCGGTCGGGAAGTATTGTTCGAGCTACTGCGGACGCGTTCTTTGCCGGTACGCGCGTCGATCAGTTTCCCCGCAGCCTGGACACAGCTTCCGTATGCGAACCGGATCAGGGAATCGCCCGTGAGGCTACCGATGATGAATACGTTGGGAGCGACCTCGGTGTCCTCGCAGGCTTTGCTGCGCAGGGTCCGTGCGGAGATAATGGGACTTGTTTCAGTGGCTGCATCGCCCCCCACGACCTCGCTGAGAAGAGAACGGTCGAGGTACTCGAGGCTGCCTCGTCGGCCGGTGGCGTAGACCATTCCGCGGACGGCACGAGTGAGTGTGCTCCCGTCGGGCTGGCGAAATGTGACGATGGCCTGTTCATCCTGCATCTCGACGCCAACGACTTCGGTGTTGGGAAGTCCTTCGTAAATCTCATCCCAGGAGCGACCCTCCAGAAAAGGTGTCGATGTGGTCCGTCGCATCTTCACCCGTTTCTTGCTGGGGTCTGCTGCAACCGCGGCTCGTTTCATCAGGCGGTATACTCCCGCGTACTCGGGGTAGGCTTGGTGGTGGCAGCCACGCAGGGGCGACGACCGACCTTCCGGATCCCATTTGAAAATGTGGATAATTTTCTGGTCTTTTGGGGCAGAAATGATTATATCCGCGGCAGAGAACCCGGAGCCAATGACCAAGAGCGGAGTCTGCGGAATGGGCTGCAGCGATGCCAAGGGCTGCAGCATCGGGCTTGGCTGTAGCACTTGGGTGAAGATCCCGCTAGCCAGGACCAAGTGCTTGCAGTGAATGTCATGTGAGCGGATATAGAAGCCATTCTCTGTCCGCGAGATGCCGGATAGGGTTTCATGGAACCGGAAAACGTCATCGATTTGAACCGCCTCGGGATATGTGCGGAAGTAGCTTGCCGTCTCTTCCCGACTGGGTCGAGTATACGCAGGAAGATCCTTGCCCGTCATCTTCCGGTAGTGCTCGGCAAAAGAGTAGCCAGGAAGAGACAGCATCGACGCATAGCTCAGGGTCTGGATGTCCCAGCTGGCAGGCACGGGATTATCAGTCCACTGGCCGCCGGCATGTAGGGCGTCTCCGAAGACCAAATGGGGCACGGCCTTTTCGGGCACAAACCGCCATTCGAGATTAGTGGTGCTTTCCAGCTCGTCCACATCCACACTGGTGCGCACCAGTGTGTCGAGGAGCACATTCACCGGAAGAGCCTGCGTGGAGTAGGAGAGTCTCGAAGCGGCAAAGTGATCCGTCAACGCGGGCACATCCACATTGAGGAGCTCAGGGGAATCCCGGAGCTTCGCATGCAGCAGCGGATCAGGATGTGGCGGGTTTGCAGCGTAGTAAGGAATATGACCATGAAGCAGATACGACAAGATCATGGACGACGGGCCGTTCCCTGTGGGGGTCTCGTCAGCACGATAACACGGACCAGGGGCAGTGAAAAATCCAGCCTTTCCGATAGCAGGATGATGGCGACATACCGACGATGATGGTGTCAGTGTCCATTGAAGGCATATCTTGTACCTCCGGCCGCCCATCCAGCGCGGGGCATGCCGTTGGCGACATGCGATAGAGGCGATAAAGGTCCAATCACCAGATATCAGAGAAACGCAGAGAAGCCACTACCTCCAGCCGCAGGAGAGGAACCGGAGGGCCATCGAGCGGCCGTTACATTGAGGAGGAGGAAGAAGAAAATAAACTTGGAGGCAACCATAGAAAAGTCGGGGAGGGGAGGGGATGCCGATTCCGCGAACGGACAAGGCCTGGGGAATCGCTGACAAACACGCCGTCGCTGGCAGCTTAGCAAGACGATGTAATCCTGACTTTAGTCCCTGGGGCGTGGGGGCAAATGCCGTGCCAGCCTCCAATGATGCTGTGTGCTCCGTGCCACCGGCGCATCCGGGGTTGTTGAAGGGTCTGGCTAAAACCAGTCGGCCGAAGTAAAGGCCATTCCAGGTATCGGGAATACGAAAAACCACCGGTCTTGGTTGCCATGCAGACACTCTCCCTCATCAGACGGAGCATTGATTGGGAGATCGACGGTGCATGAATCCCAACTGCGACGTTGCGGGGCCTGCCCATTCTGGAAGGTAGGGCTTGGGGCGCGCAGCCTCTCTACCCTATGCCCTACCTTCCAGATCGAGACGCGGCTGACGCGTGGACTCTCGGCGTCTATCGCCATCAGCGCCGGCAAGAGACCGGATCGCAGCAGACGACGAAGCAGCAGGTGCAATCAATCAGAGATTCCGGCTTCTGCTGCTGCCATGATTCTCTTATCTGATCTGTCGTCCCGCCGGTTCTAATTGGAATTCGAGGCTGCGTCCGCCGGGGAGGACTCCTCCGCCCTCCGTCCGCAACCATGTATCATCTGGCCAGGTCGCTGTATATGTACGCCACCAGCAAGGAGGGTGAGTACCCCCTCCTCCTACATAGCACCCTCCTCCTCACACTAACCTCCACAGAATACTCCGTTCTCCTCCTCGGACTCGATAACGCTGGCAAAACCACCCTCCTCTCGCAAATCAAAGCCCTCTACCAACCCCGGCCCGATGGCGCCCCCGCCCCCAACCCCGGCAAAACCGTCCCCACGGTCGGCCAAAACGTCACGACCATCTCCCTACCGGACATGAACCTGAAGATCTGGGATGTCGGGGGTCAAATCTCCATGCGGAACCTATGGCAGAGCTACTACACCAGCTGTCACGCCATCATCTTCGTCGTTGACAGCGCCGACGTCGGCCAAGACCCAGACATCACTCGGCTTCCCAGTCGACGACCCAGCTCGGCCTCTGGCCCGACCGGCAACCATCCCAGCGTCTTCACGGAAGAAATGGTGGGTATCAACGCCCCCGGGAGCGATTTCGGCCGTCTCGACGAATGTCGCCAGGTGTTGGAGTCGGTGTTGCAGAATTCCGATGTAGCGGGGGTGCCGATTCTAGTGCTTGCCAATAAGCAGGATCGTGAGGACTCGGTAGAGGTCGTTCGCATCAAGGAGGGGTTTGTGCGCAAGGTTTTCGAAGGTGAGACCGGGGTCGGGGTTCGTGATAGTCGCGTCTTGCCAGTCAGTGCTTTGATGGGCTCGGGGGTGCAGGAAGCAGTGGAATGGGTCCAGACGAGAGTCAAGTGGAATAAGGAGGGTCGACCGCCATTGATGAAGTGATGGGTCATTCATGCCATGATTATAGACCTTGCGATGATTGAGTTGCGATGATTTCCCCCTAGGATTCTCCCATTTGTTATTCGGTTGATTTTCTGGCGTCCTGAGGTTATGTGAATACTGGAAGATACCTGATCATTGTATTTGTTCTATTCCATCTTGTCATTTCTGTTGCGAATGGTATCCGACTGTAGACCCCCGCTGGATCTGGCCCTACGTCAGCCATATACATAAAGATCAATCACGAGATTCTGTTACACTATTACTACATACTATGCAGTACCACAATCGTCACCAGAACTATGATGAGCAACAAACATCGCAATATCCGAGCAGAGACAACCAAGCTCCCTCCACCCAACAACAAACAACATAGTAGATACTCCCCGACAACCACCACCACATCCATGGAAGCACGCGATCAGAAACCGGCCGATGGACATTCGAGAAGCCAGTGCATGACGTGTTTGTATGCTCAACATCCCAGCAACGGTCCCTCGATGAAGTCAACGCCGGTCACCTTGACGTCATACCCGTGAAGCCCTAACTGGGCAGCGATAGTCTCAACTGTATATAAGCCTGGCCAGTTACTGTCGATTAATTCATTCTGAAGATTACTATCAAGTCATTGATATATCTTGTATATTCACAACCAAAAATTCTTTGAACATAACATTCACTATGAGCCACTTTCACAACGTCGATTCCGTCGCCAACCCCCAGCAGGGCGAGTTCAAGCCCTCCGTCAAGCCGACCGGTCCCCTCGAGCAGGGTGGGGTAGGTTTCTCTGGCCTGGCAAGTATGGTGGCTAGCTAACAGCACACAGCACCAAATAGGCAGAAAGGTCGCCCCGGCTGATTACGCCCCCGAATTCCGCGCTGAAGCGCACCCCCCCGGCACTGCGCCTGCCAGCAGCTCCTATCAGCCCAACCCCGTCGGTGAGCCCGGCGGCCAGGCACTGAACCCCAATGTGGAGCGTGCTCATGGCAAGGAGTCTGTGAAGACCTCCGCCAGCGATACCTTGATGGGCGCTACTTCGCAGGACGTTCACACCGGTCTGGGCCATCCCGGCTCCGGCCAGACGAGCAGCGAGCTTCGCCATGACGGACAGCATGGTCGTAAGGGCCAGAGCGCGGGTCTGGAGCAGGTCGGTGCTTATGGAAGTGACAAGTTTGAGAGGCGGATTCCGGGCCAGCGCGGGCTTGAACGCGATGAGGCTCGGCCTGGTCGGCGCGGAGACAAGGGCGCGTTGGCGGCTGAGGATAGGATCCCCGAGCCGGCGGAGGCGGCGGCGGCGGAGTGGAAATATGAGCCTTCGACTAAGAGGGCATGAGCGGAGCATCACCGGGCTGGACCTTGGTTGGATTCTGAACTGAACATGCTTAAGAATGCTTATTTAAAACATTGTATTAATAAAAAACACCGTCTATTGGTGTGGGTATCGTGCTGTCTGTATACATAGCGAATCAAATTGTACTTCAAGATGTGGCCGTGATGTTGCATGCAGATGTAGATGCTCATGGATCATGACGCAGGTCCTAGACGGTCTTTATCGGTACTCCCCAGTCGCTTGTTATCCTGGTGGATCTTCTTGGGCCAGCTGCGTGCTATGTCAATGTTCGCACGAGGGAACCACATCTCCAAGAAGACATAAAGCAAAAAGTCAATCACCACGCAAAGGCAAAACAACTTGCCTGCCCACACTCCACACCCATAGTACCGTTTCAGGCGGTCGATGAGTGCAAAGCTTCGCACGCGGTCACGGCCGGCCTCCCAGCCTTGCCCAGGGTAGTAGCCGTAGAATTCCTCTGGGCTAATGTCCCCGGAGATACCTTTATAGACCCGTTCCGTACGGTGGGCCACATCCGTCCAGGAATACATCATCTTTACCTGGTCATGGAAGCGATCCGTCCGCACTTTGTTCGAACGCAATGCCGCAATGGCTTTTCCGGTAGCAAGCACAATGTCGTCCTCTTCCGGCTTTGCAAAGGTCGTCATGTGCTGGGGAAGCACTTCGGGGATACCTCCCACGCGAGTGCACACCACATAGAGACCGCAGCTCGCAGCTTCCACTAAGACTGTACCGAATGCCTCAGTCAAGCTGGGATGTAGATAGATATGGCCTCGAATCATCACGTCGCGGACTTCTTCATGTCGCACCGAGCCAAGCATTTCCACCTTGTCCTGAAGCACATTCCTTTCCAGCATTTGCTCGAGATCGATGGCCTTGGGCCCTGACCCTGCAATGATGAACCGGACATTCGGGTGGGACGCAAGGATTCGAGGAATGGCAGCGATGAGAAGATCCGTTCCTTTGTTGTAGAATAGACGGGAGATGACAACGATCGTAATTATATCGTTGGGTGCTATGCTCGGCATAGGCCGCGGCTCGGGAGGTCGAAAGTTCTCTGCAACCACCGCATTTGGGATGACCGAGACCATCAACGGGTCCAACGAGGCTCGAAGAACCGTGTTTTCTTTGCTACCCGCAATCAGCCTAACCCGGTATATGACCAATAGGTGACCTACCATGTATGACTGACACAAATAACATGGTCCACGTCGCTCAGGATGAACTTGAGCAGCTTGTTGGTGAGGATGGACGCCGCGTCTGCGAATCCAAATAGCGAGTGGTCGGTGAATACCGTCCGGAGGCCCATCGTGCGAGCATGAAGGATAGCCTCGTGGCAGAAGCTGCTCAAGCTCGCATGTCCATGCACAATTTGTATCTGCTCGCGAATCACGATGTTGCGGAATATAGGGAAGAACGAGAAGACTGTCGGCATCGTCGATTCCCGGTAGATCACAAAGAATGGCACATGGTAGACCTTGAGCCCATTTGTGAGGTACCTGACCCCGGTGCGTCCTTTGTAGGCATGCGTAATGATGATGACTTTATGGCCGCGATCGATAAGCTTCTATAGTTCGATGAGATGGTATGAGGGTTGAAGAGAGATTCGGGAATCTTACGGTCGACAATTGGTAGATGTGACTTTCAATTCCGCCTATGAATGTCAGCAATTGACCAGGAGACACCGCGCAGCAATATAAGACCAACCTGGCTGGGGAAAGAAAAAGTCACTGACCATACTGCGGACGGGTTAGTATGTATGATCTCCCACCGCAACAGACACTCACGCAATGTTGTATGTCATGATGGCGGTCAGTTGTCTCTAATCTAGCCAAACGACACCCTAGACAATAGCCATGAGATAGACTCCTCCAGCATGTCCATGTCGGACCAGTTCAGCATCAAATCCGGCGGCTGTCAGGGGTGCAGTTGGCCGTCGATCGAGATGCGGCGCTGGACGCGATGAACCCCGGATTGGTCCAGACCCGGGCGGCAGGACGGGCGGTGGGATTCTGCCCGGACAAAGATTCCCCGCTGGAAAAGAAATATTCGGAGCTGCTCTGGCAACACCGACTATTTAGCAGTCACGCCTCCCCTATCGACTCCGCGCTGGCCCTGCGCTTACACTGCGATCATGGCCGGTGGTCACTCCGCACATAATGACGCTTCTCGGATAAGCTCAGGAACCCCGTCGAGTGCCAAGAAGTCCCACAAGAGAAAGAGAGACATCGATGGCTCCGCCGTCGCTCCGTCGACACCTACCCCGACCAAGAAATCCAAGAAGAATCAGAGTTCTCCGTCCAGATCCACGACGCCCGACGAAGGCCGGAAGAAGAGAAGCAGTACTATTCAAGAGAAATCGACCCCAAAAGAAAGTGCTGTCTCGCCGATCGGCGGCAAGACGACTACTTCAGACAAGGACGACAACCTCACTAAGAAGAAGAAGAAATCCAAGGATGGGAAACGACGAACTGAAACGGCTAGCGACACGACTGGGGATGATGTCGATATGAAGGACGCGGCTTACGATGCGGACGATACTGAGGCCGTCAAAAAGAAAGGGGTCAAGAAAAGCAGGAAAAGCCCGGAGCCCGCATCGGCCGATGACGACGCCAAACCCGTCAAGAATAAATTTGCCGGCATTTTGTCCAAGTTCGAAAAATCGAAAAAGTCGCGAGAGTTGGAAAAGGCAAAGGAGAGCGAAAGAGATACAGAGGCCACGGAGCCAACGACAGCAGAGCCAGTCGTAGCGCAGGGTCTGGAGCCGCTACCACAACCAGAAGCCGCCCCGGAGCAGGATGAGAAGCCAACATATTCCTCCTTGCCGTCGTGGCTGGCCAATCCTCTGCGCGCATCGGCCCATGACCGAAGCAGATTCGCTGATCTGGGAATCGACTCCAATCTCCTTCGGGTTCTGGAGGCCAACGGCTATAAGGAAGCATTCGCTGTGCAGTCGACGGTCATTCCGCTACTGTTGCAGGGTCCCAAGAACCATCCGGGAGACCTCTGTATTTCTGCCGCCACGGGTTCGGGAAAAACCTTGTCCTACGTCCTACCGCTGGTTACGGCGTTGGAGCCGCTCCCTGCTCCTCGTTTACGAGGCCTCATCGTGGTGCCTACTCGGGAGCTGGTGAAGCAGGCCAGAGAGGCGTGTGAGCTCTGTGCCGCGGGATCTGGCCTCCGCGTTGCATCCGCAGTGGGAAACGTGGCGATCAAAGACGAGCAGCGTTCGTTGATGCGGGTGGATCAGGTCTACGGCCCGGCGACGTTCAAGCTCCGCCAGAACCGGAAGTTGACTGGAGATGACTGGACAAACTTTAGTCTGCAGGACTACATCGCCGATGCCGGTGATCTAAGCGAGACTTTGCCAGGTTACGTTCACCGCTCGGAGCCTAATGTGGACATTCTCATCTGTACGCCCGGTCGTCTGGTCGACCATCTTCGCTACACCAAGGGGTTCACACTGAAGAATCTCGAATGGCTTGTCATTGATGAGGCGGATCGACTGCTGAACGAGAGTTTCCAGGAATGGGTCGATGTTGTGATGGGCTCTTTGGACGCCCGCAAGAACCCCGAGGCCTTTGGCTTTAGCGGGAACCTTCTGTCCGGGCTCGGCCTCCCAATCCAGAGCAAGGAACCGAGAAAAGTGATTCTGAGTGCCACCATGACCAGGGATGTGACGAAGCTGAATACCCTGCGTCTCGCCAATCCCAAGATGGTCGTTGTTGGATCGGATGCTACAGCGGATGAGGACGAGAGCGGTGTGGTTGCGCCTTCGGACGAACAGTTCACGCTGCCGCCTACCTTGAAGGAGCACATCCTATCGGTTGGAGACGGGTCACAGAAGCCACTTTATCTCCTACGCCTCCTGCTGTCACAGATCAAGGTTGAGACCAAGAACCTCAAACCTTCTGTCTCTGATTCGGACTCGGAAGAATCAAGCTCCGAGTCAGATTCCGATGACACTTCGGACTCTGGCTCTGAGGATTCGGATTCAGACTCCGATTCGGACTCAGATACCAGTTCGGACTCCGAGGACTCCGAGGATACGTCCGAGGACGAGACCAGCAGCGACGAGTCGGAATCGTCGGACAGCGAGTCGGATCCGGAGGACGAGAAGCCCCAACAAAGCCCCTCACAGACAACCGTCCTGGTCTTTACCAAATCATCCGAATCTGCCTCACGACTGGCTCGCCTGCTGGCGCTGGTGGAGCCCTCGCTGGCGGACCGCATAGGCACGATCATCAAGTCTAACAAGTCGTCTGCCTCGCGTAAGACACTCACGGCGTACCGCCGGGGCAAGGTTTCCGTTATCATTGCTACGGACCGTGCGTCGCGAGGTCTGGATCTGCGGTCCTTGACGCATGTTGTCAACTACGATGTGCCAACCAGCATTACCACGTACGTGCACCGGGTTGGTCGTACCGCTCGTGCTGGCCAGGAAGGATCCGCGTGGACACTTGTGGCACACCGGGAGGGCAAGTGGTTTGCGAGCCAGATCGCCAAGGGCGTGGATGGGAAGATCACTCGGTCTACCAAGGTCGGAAAGGTGCCAATCAAATTGGATAACATGAAGGAGGTCAAGGCGCGATATGCATCCGCATTGGACGCGCTAGAGAAGGAGGTGAAGACGGGTGGGACCAAGGCCTCCAAGTCCAAGTCCAAGTCCCAATGACGATGCATCAGTCATCATCGATTGCGGGTAGGCGTCACTTATCAGACGAGTGTATATAGTTATCCCGGATGCCAAGTCCAGCCGACCTTTGTGGAGTGTCCTGGCTGAATATACCAAATCCCGCACGTACCAACTATATGGAACTTACCTATAGGCCCGGAGCGGTCTAGCGTAGTCGGGTGCATTCCTCGCCTCATCTGGATCCCTTCACTTCACTTCCAATGCTGAACCCATCAAATCATTATTCCTATCTATTTGTCCTTATGTACTCCATACTGGAAAAAGAATTGTTGTACACTGTGCCAACCCATCCGATACTCCCAGAAATCGCAACGATCTATAGTCACAGATCTACGCAGCAAAACACCCCACCTGCGCCCCGTGCCGACTGGCCAGCGTGATGGTTAGTTCCTCTTCATACGGTCTCGGATCTCTCGACTCGAGCCGCTCAAATCGCTGCGCCAGCCGAACGGTCGTGTAGGCCACCTGCGTCAGTGCGAATTGCTGTCCGATGCATTTACGCGGCCCACCTCCGAATGGCAGATATGCCCACCCTGGCCGCAGAGTCTCCCATCGCTCTGGCTTGAACTCCTCCGCATCGGGACCGTAGAGATCCGGCCGCCGGTGGAGCGTGTATACATCAAACGTGACGTTCATGCCCTTGGATACGAAGATGGGGGACTGGCCATCCGGACCACCACCGGTCGGAAGCACGGTATCGTTGACAGCCTTGCGGAGGTTACGGGGGATAATCGGGTAGAGGCGGAGAGCTGGACAATTCGTCAGTATGAAGACAGGTAGGAATCTCGGTAAACACGCACTCTCGTTGATCACCCATGACACATATTTCAAATCACGCAGTTCGCGGAACGATGGCTGTCGGCCCCCCAAGCTGGATACATCCTCCCGCACCTTGGCCCAGACGTCCGGTCGGCGGGCGAGGATGTGGAATTGGATAGACAGCAGGCCGGCAGTGGTATCCCGACCGGCGAGGAGGACATTGAGTAGCTGGTCAGTGATTTCGGTCTCATTGCTGGTAAGCTCGACCAGCTGGGTTAGAAAACAGTCTGGGGGCTGGACCTTCTTTTCACAAGGTGTGTTACGTGCCTGGACGGCTTCCTGCACAAAACGGTGTACATAGGCCCTGGATCCAGCGACAGCTCGCTTAAACTCGCGTTTGAAACTGGGCTGCAGATGGATCAGCGATCCCAATCGTGCGCGAGTAATAACGCCGTCCTGAGCCTTGTGGTAGTCGTGGGAGAACTGGGTTGCAACCGGGGACCGTTCAGTCTGGAGCGTCCCGACAGTCTGGCCAAAAAGAAAGTCCGTGGCAGAGTCAATAGTCTTCCTGTCGGTCAGCAACGCTATTGCAGCAAGGAGAATTTCCGGAAAAACCAACCATCCGGAAGAATAGGTCCTGCAGATTCACCGTTTTTCCATCTGCAGGGATCCAGGTGAGCAACTGACAGACATGTCGTTCGAAGATGTCTAGATCGGCGATATTATCGCGGGTGAAGCTCGGTCGGAGCAGACCACGCGACTTTTCCCATTGCTTCCCATCGGCCGCAAAGATGCCGTGACCGAGCAACGGCCGGAAAGCGGTCATCCTCCGTTTCCCGATGGAAAAGTCTTTGGCGTTGGTGGCCAGAATGGCCTGCAGATTCTTGGGGTCGGCCGTATGCAGCACCTCATTTCGCAGGGTGCGAGATTCGAATGTGTATCCCATCTCGCGAAACCGCGACTGCATATAGGTCAGCAGCCGATGCTCGCGCACGGCCGTGACCGACTTGCGTAGAGCATCGGAGCCGAGAATAGGGTCCAGATGCCGTTCCTGCGGAGGGGGGAGGCAGCCATGGCGGCGCGATTGAGCGCGGGCTAGTCCATGTCAGATTCGTTTCGCTGCAAGGGGATCGGGACTTACTGTGTAACCGTGAGGAGATTTTTTTGAAGGCCAGCACCAGAACTAACAACGCACTAAGGAGGGGGGAAAGCATTCTGTCCGGTGTCAAAACTAAGCGTGGAATATGGAGCCGGGGAATATGCGCCATTCGGGGACATTTGAATGAACCCCTCCAAACCCCTGGATGGACTCACGGGGGCTCGCCAGCAGTTCGGCCCTGATAGACGCCCTTGAATTGGGATGCTCTGGACGGAGTAATTCTCGCCGTGGAGTAAGGCCGCGCTTTGGAGTCTACGAAATGATATATTGTCTGTGGACAGCTGAAAAAGGCTGGGCGCCGCAAGAGACAGCAAGGACGCGGTCAGGCCAAAGCTAAAGGCTTCGCGGCCAGATGCAATGAGGGCGTTGATCGGTGCAGCCGCTTGGAGGCACTTTACTCCGACGCGGTTGGAAGCCTTTTCCGGAGCTGGCGATCAGACGTGTCGGGCGGCGTCGTGGAGGGCACTGGTTGGAGGCATCCCTTGCTCTCATTTTAAGTTGCATACGAGGTTGATAACCTGACAGATCTGACAGCTTATCACATAAGCGCACATCGCATTCAATAGTCCTGTCCCACGGCGGTGGGAAACTATATTCCCTGTCTATCGCGCACTATACACAATGTGTCCCAAAAATCGGGTTCCCTCTCAAGGCACTACTGCAGAATTATCAAGCTCCACCCCACTCCCTGCTCTAGCGCGGCGATCAGCGACCCAGCAGGTCGACCAATCGATGCACCGGCAGCCTATCTTGATGGATCGCGTCGATCACCCGGCCAATTTCCTCCGTCGTGAACATACCCTGCATGTTGCGTTCGAACTTGGCGCGGACCTTGGGCAAAGTATCCGCGTGCATCGGATGCCCGATCGGGTATTCCACCACCACCTCGTCCAGCTGCTCCCCATTCGTGAGAAAGACGGTGAGGCCGCTGGCCCCCGACTTCTTGTGATGATAATCGTAGGTGAACTGTGGGTCTTCGGCCATCTGGATCCGCTGGCGCAGGGCTTCGACGCGCGGGTCGTGGGCCCACGCACTCGTATCGTGGTAGTCGTCCGCCTCGATGACGGCGTTCTTGAGCAGGACGACCGACACCATGTAGCGCATGCAGTGGTCGCGGTCAGCGGCATTCGTGAGCGGGCCTTGCTTGTCGATGATGCGGACGGCCGCCTCATGGGTGCGGATATCGATCCGGTCAATCTGTGTGGCGGGATCGATGCCCCGGCTCGCCATGGTCTCGGCCAGCGACATGGCCGCCTGCACCGCGGAAATGCCATGGCCTTCAGCTGTGATCAACTTGAAGAACACCTCCTCCATCACCCGCGTCTTGAAAGGCCGTGGGAGCTGCAGCTCCTTCCCTCCGAAGCTGACAGCCAGGAAGCCCCAGTTGGGCTCGGTTAGCGCGCTGGGCAGGCCAGGCTGGCCGGCGCGCGCCAGCAGGCACAGATGGACGGCACGCATAGCTGCGTCGCCGGCGGCCCAGCCCTTGCGTGGGCCTGCGTTAGGACTCTGACGGAAGATGCGCAGAGGGTGGCCATCGGCCCAAGCATGGGAGAGGGCAACGGCAGCTTGTTCCTCCGTCAGACCCATCAGCCACGCCACGACGGCGGTGGAGGCAATCTTAACGAGTAGGGTGTGGTCCAGCCCCACTTTGTTGAAGGCATTCCGAACTTGGTAGCAGCCCTGGATCTCGTAGGCCTTGATCATGGCGATCAGGACCGTCCGGACGGTCAGCGGCTGGCTGGTGGCGCCCGTGCGGCTAAGCCAGTCGGCTACCGCCAAGATGGCGCCCAGGTTATCTGTGTCGATCCATTAGCTCTAAATCCACCCAAGCTTCTGGGATTGTACATCCCTCGAGGAAGGGGAGAGCGGACATACCCGACGGGTGACCCCATTCAGCTCCGGGGTATGCATCATTGTGATCCAAAAAGCGAATCAAGGTGGCCATGTCAAAGGCTCCTTTGACCGGATCGAGCTGGTGGCAGGTGCCCGGCAGCTTGAAGCCATAGGGGGCAACCAGGCCAGGGGTGTAGGGACCGATCAGGGCGCGGCATTCGGGACTCTGCTGAAGGGTCTCCAGCGCGCAACCGAGGGCGTCCATGAGGGCATGACGGGCCCGAAGGATGGCCAGGTCGCTGGTCACCTCGTAGTGGTACACATACTCGACGAGGCGAGTAATGGGCTCGTCATATTGCCGATCCGAGGAAGACATGGTCCGAAGAGCGCACGGTGGACGGGATTTGGGGGTTGATAGGGTTTGACGGAAATGTTTGGATTGGCTCAGAAAAGCACGAGAGGGATGGCGAACAAAACGGACTGAACAGGAACTGCCTTTTATGCCAGCCGGGCAGATCGGGTCGGACAGCGGTCCTTTGATCGCCCGTGATAGTTGCTGCAGGCTGTCACTAGTCGATGGATCGAAGCTTAATTATCGATCTTGGTCTATCCAGTCGTCCTTGAGAAAATTCCGGCCGCGTCCGTGAGTTCTCGGGCAGACGGCAGCTGGCAGAGCAAGGTACAAATAAGAGCTTCAGATCCAAGCAGATCCAGACAGAACCAGGGCAGCAGCAGCAGTCATTCTTTGCAATCCATCCGATCCTTCTTCTCCTTCTCCTCTTTCTTCTTTATCATGGCATACACACTGGCATCCTGGCTGGGCCGGCTCTTCGATGCGGGCAAAAGCCTGCTGCCGCTGCAGGGCAACTACATCAATGCCCTGCTGGAGCAGGAGTTGTCCGGGGAGCGTGAGGGCACGCTGACCGTGCGGGACAACCGCACGGGGGCCAAGTACACAGTTCCCATTGTGCGCAACTCGGTGCCAGCCATGGGATTCCGTCAGATCTGTGTAGACCGTGCCGGCAAGAGTCCGCGACAGCAGTTTGAGGATGGCCTCCGGGTGATTGACCCAGGGTACCGCAACACGGCAGTGAAGATGTCCAGCATCACCTACATGTGCGTCGGTCTGTCTCTGATAGTTTACATCTTACTGACTTTGCTAGCAATGGTAACGAGGGCGTCATTCTGTACCGCGGCCATCCTCTGGCCTCGGTCATCGGCAAGAGTTACGAGGAGATCACCCACCTGCTCATCTGGGGCTCGCTCCCCACGCCGGAGCAGCGCCTGCGGTTCCAGCGTCGGATCGCCCAGGCCATGCTCGTGGTGCCGGAGAACGTGAAGCAGCTCGTGGCCACCTTCCCGTGGGTTTTCCTCCCCTGTCATCTTCGTGCATGCAACTAACCTTCTGGCAGACGCACGACCCCACCCATGGTGATGCTCGGAGCAGTCCTGACCGGCTACTTGGCCGATCAGCCAGAGCTCATCCCGGCGCACGCAGGTGCCAACCTTTACAACCAGCGGCCGGAGAAGGTCGACGAGGAGATCATCCGCACGCTGGCGATCACGGCCGTGGGTTCGGCGCTGGTGCACTGCCACATGACGGGACAGACCTTCCGGGGGGCGGACCCCAACCTGACGTACATTGAGAACATCCTGTACATGGGCGGGTTCGTGGACAACAACCCGGCGGTGACGCGAGAGAAGGCGGCGGAGATTCTGACCAAGGCGTGGTCGCTGTACGCGGACCACGAGATGACCAACTCGACGTCGGCGTTCCTGCACACGTCGTCGACGCTGACGGACCCGCTGTCGTCGATGGTGTCGTGCGCCATGTCGGGCTACGGGCTGCTGCACGGCGGTGCGATCGACGCGGCGTACCGGGGGATGCGGGAGATTGGAGGGGTTGAGAATGTGCCCAAGCTGATCGAGAAGGTGGTGAACAAGGAGTGCCGGCTGTCGGGGTACGGACACCGGATCTACAAGCAGGTGGACCCGCGGGCCAAGTACGTGCGCGAGATGCTGGACGAGCTGACTCGGGACCGGGACATTCGCGAGATGGATCCGGTGCTGCAGGTGGCGCTGGAGATCGACCGGATTGCCAGCACGCACGAGTACTTTGTGAAGCGCAACCTGCAGGCCAACGCGGACTTGTACGGGAGTTTTGTGTACACGGCGCTGTAAGTGAATCCATCCCAAGATGGTGGTGATGTCTACTGACGATGACAGGGGCATCCACTCGCAGTTTGCGACGGTGCTGGCGGCGTGCTCGCGGGTGTCGGGAGTGATGGCGCACTGGAAGGAGCAGACTGGTAAGTCCTCTCCAGTGTCCTGAAATTGAGATGATACTGACTCCGCTAGAACGGGCTCCGGATTTGTGGCGACCGCTGCAGGTGTATGTGCCCAACTGAGGGGGATTAGGGCATAGGGATTTGTACAGAGTTTGGGTTTGGTTTTTTCGGAGTAATTTGTTTTGCTAGGGGTTATCAGATACGAGAGTATCTCGGGAGGTTCTGCTCGGGAGTAATAATACGCGGGCTTAAAAACCGCCGAGGGATCGACGCAATAGTCGGATTCTATATAATTTCTGAGATTCCAGAGCTGCTAGTGGCGGGGCTGAGCGATCGGCAGCCGTGCAGATGATAGATCGGTAGTTAATTCATTGCTAGACGTCAGTCGATCGCTCGCTCTGTCACTCCGAGTCTGTCTCCGGTCCCAGCTATAAGAGCGACCGTCCCTGGGAACATTTCTTCTCAACCATCCCATCACATCCTCACATCCCATCATATCACATACACACACACACCATGCATACTGCCCCTGCCACCTCGAACACTTCGGTGACACGCACTCTGGCCAGCTGGCTGGAGGAGCTCTCGCCCGCCACCATCCCCGAGGAGATCCGCACGCGGGCCAAGTACCTCGTGCTCGATGGCCTGGGCTGTGCCCTGCTGGGGGCGCGTCTGCCCTGGTCCGTCAAGGCCCACGACGCCATCACGGCCATCGAGGGCACCGGCAAGTGCACCGTGATTGGATGGAACGAGGTATTTCACCCCTTGCCTCATGAACCAGAATCCAGACTGACTGCAGCAGAGCCTCCCTCCCAACGCGGCTGCTCTCTTGAACAGCACCTTTGTGCAGGCCTTTGACCTGGACGACGTGCACGTCGAAGCCCCCATCCACGCCGCCTCGGTGATCGTGCCCGCCGTGCTGGCCGCCGCCCAACAAGAGCAGCCGGGGCCTGTCATCTCCGGCCACGACTTTCTCACGGCCATGGTCGCCGGCTTCGAGGTGGCCCCGCGCGTCGGCCTCGCCATGGGCGGAACCCACATGCTCACCATCGGCTGGCACTCGGGGGCTATCTTTGGCCCCGCGGGCTCCGCCGCTGCCGTATCCAAGCTCCTGGGTCTACCCGCGGACCAGATCGAAGACGCGCTTGGGCTGGCCTGCACGCAGGCGTGCGGCCTCATGTCGGCGCAGTTTGAGAGTATGGTGAAGCGCATGCATCACGGGTTCGCGTCGCGCAGCGGTGTGTTGGCCTCCTATCTGGCCCGGCAGGGCTTCACGGGCATCAAAGAGATCTTTGATCGGTCGTACGGCGGGTTCCTGCAGATGTTCACGCTGGGGTCGGAAAGCGAGCCGCGGTATTTCCCGGACGAGGTGTGCAAGGAGCTTGGAGAGACGTGGCATATGAAGAAGATCCGGGAGAAGCCGTATGCGCTGTGTGCGGGGACGCACTGCACGGTGGACTGTCTTCGCGAGCTGCAGCGGTTGTATCCGGAGCAGATGGCGGAGTGGAGGCGCATTGTGAAGATCGAGGCGGAGATGGCGCGCGCGGCCATGAAGAAGGTCGGATGGGCGCCGCAGAAGCCGGCCACGGTCACGGCGGCGCAGATGTGCATCCCCTATGCGGTGGCGTTGCAGGTGGTGGATGGCGAGATTGTGCCGGGCCAGTTTGCCCCGGGCAAGCTGAATCGCGAGGAGCTGTGGGACATCATTGACAAGGTGGAGTGTCGGGAGGTGCCCGAGTTTGATCACTCGTGGGCGCAGCGTGTCAAGGTCACCTTTGAGGATGGCGAGGTGATTGAGACGGTGGTCAAGGCGCCGCGGGGAGTGAACCCGGCGCTGTCGAACGAGGAGGTGTTGGAGAAGTGGCGGTCTGTGACACGGGGAGTCATCAGTGAGGAGAGACAGCGCGAGATTGAAGCGGTGGTGTTGAACATGGAGGAGGAGGCCGATGTGGTGGGCAGGCTGGGGGCCTTGTTGGGGCCCGAGACGGTCAATGTGCTGCAGTGATGCTGCAGATTCGGTCTTGAGATCAGACCCGAGGTGATGTCAGCAGAGTCCATTTAGCCGTGGATTAATTCTGCATAATGTCGAGGCCGAGTAATAAGAATAATGTTAATTAGTTCTCGTGATGGCTAAACCCCGGATTATTCAGGCTAAAACCCCGCGCGGAGATCCTCCGCGATAACCCTATAAAGCGGATGCATCACCAAATGCCTCGGGATGCAGCACTCATTGCAATTGCATTGTCAAGATGGCCGCTCTGTTGGCCTTTGCAGCGCTGCTGCCCTCTGCTCTGGGCCAGGCCAACACCAGCTATGTCAATTATTCCGTCGAGGCCAACCCGGACCTGTGGCCTCTCTGCACGGCCACTCTTCCCCTGTCGTTTCCCGACTGCAGCACCGGTCCGTTGAGCTCGCAGCTGATCTGTGATCCATCGGCCACGGCCCATGAGCGGGCGGCCAACCTCATCTCGCTGCTCACTCTGGAGGAGCTCATTGCCAACACGGGCAACTCGGGGCTGGGGGTGGCGCGACTGGGACTCCCTCCGTACCAGGTGTGGAGCGAAGCCCTGCATGGGCTGGACCGGGCCAACTTCACCGAGGCCGGGGCGTACGAATGGGCCACTTCTTTTCCCCAGCCCATCCTGACCACCGCCGCCCTCAACCGCACTTTGATCCACCAGATCGCCTCCATCATCTCCACGCAGGGCCGCGCCTTTAACAACGCCGGCCGCTACGGGCTGGACGTGTATGCCCCGAATATCAACGCCTTTCGCCATCCGGTCTGGGGACGCGGCCAGGAGACTCCGGGAGAAGATGTCACGCTGGCGGCTGCCTATGCCTACGAGTACATCACCGGCATCCAAGGCGATGATGGATCCCACCTCAAGCTGGCTGCCACGGCCAAACACTTTGCGGGCTACGATCTCGAGAACTGGCACAACCATTCCCGGCTGGGCAACGATGTTATTATTTCCGCGCAAGATCTGTCCGAGTACTACACGCCCCAGTTCCACGTCGCTGCCCGCGACGCCCACGTCCACAGCGTCATGTGCTCCTACAACGCCGTCAACGGCATTCCCACCTGCGCCAGCCCGTATCTCCTCCAAACCCTGCTGCGCGACACCTTTTCCTTTGTCCCGGACGGCTACGTGTCCAGCGACTGCGACGCCGTCTACAACATCTACAACCCGCACGCCTACGCCTCGTCGGAAGCCCAAGCCGCCGCGGATGCCCTCCGCGCGGGGACCGACATTGACTGCGGCACTACGTATCAGTGGCACTTTAACCAGTCGGTGGCAGCTGGCGAGGTCTCGCGTGGTGATATCGAAGTCGGTCTGATCCGGCTGTACACGACTCTTGTCCGGCTGGGCTACTTTGACTCGACCCCGTCGCCGTACCGGAATCTTTCCTGGCCAGACGTCGTCGCCACAGACGCATGGAACGTGTCCTACGAGGCCGCGGTGCAGGGCATTGTGCTCTTGAAAAACACCAACACCACCCTGCCTCTCCTCTCCTCGCCCGCCACCACCAGCATCGCCCTGATCGGCCCCTGGGCCAACGCCACCACCCAACTCCAGGGCAACTACTACGGCACGCCTCCGTACCTCATCAGCCCAGTCTCCGCGTTCCAATCCTCCGGCTACACCGTCCACTTTGCCCAAGGCACGGGGATCTCCTCCACCAACACCACGGGCTTCGCGGCCGCTCTCACGGCCGCCCACTCCTCCGACGTGATCATCTACGCGGGAGGAATCGACAACACCATCGAAGCCGAAGCCCTAGACCGGGAATCCATCGCCTGGCCCGGGAACCAACTCAGTCTGATCCACGAACTGGCCACCTACGCCGGGGAATCGGGGAAACCACTCATCGTCCTCCAAATGGGCGGCGGGCAAGTCGACTCCTCTTCGCTGAAAAGCAACCCTAACGTCTCTTCTCTCCTCTGGGGCGGCTACCCGGGGCAATCCGGCGGGGCCGCCCTCCGCGACATCCTGACGGGCGTGCGCGCCCCCGCCGGACGACTCATCACGACGCAATACCCGGCCGAATACGCCGAGACGTTCTCGGCGCTGGACATGAATCTCCGCCCCGACAAGGCGAGCGGGAACCCGGGACAGACGTATAAATGGTACACGGGGCAGCCGGTTTACGAGTTCGGTCATGGGTTATTCTATACCACGTTTGACGAACAACCAACAAGCAATGAGACTCAGACCGTGGTGTTGAATATCCAAGATATCTTGTCACAGCCGCACCCCGGTGATGCCGAAGAGAGTATTTCGCTCCAGGGGGCGTTGAATTTCACGGCTCTGGTCACGAATACCGGGGCGGTAGCGAGTGATTATACGGCCATGGTGTTTGTCAATACCAGTGATGCGGGGCCGGCTCCGTATCCGAATCAGTGGTTGGTGGGGTGGGAGCGATTGGGCGGGGTGGCAGCCGGGGAAGAAAGGGAGTTGCGGGTGGAGGTGCAGGTGGGGGGGTTGGCCCGGGTGGATGACAGTGGGGATTGGGTGCTGTTTCCGGGGACTTATGAGGTGGGGTTGAATCTGGAGAGGAGGGTGGTGGTTAGGTTGGTGCTGGAGGGTGAGGAGGGGGTCGTGGTGAAGTGGCCGGAGAGTTCTTAGGTTTCTACTTGTTTCGTATATTAAAAGACTTGCTTTCTTGGGTCAGCTCTCACTCACTTTCTCTGTCATTTCTGCAGTCTAGGAAGCAAGTATGAAATCTAAGCCCTATGCATGATCCAGATAATGTGTACCGATGCTAGAATACTATATCTGACTCTATGCTCCAAAGACCCTTGATTATTATGATATATTATTATTGCTTCATCTCTGCTTTACTATACTCTATAAGCAGAGACAGGAGCTTCTTAGCGATTGGCTTGGTAGAATTGGCGGGTATGATAAAACTTGGGTGCGATGACTGAGAGTTTATTTGTTTAGGACGAGGATTAGAGTCTAGAGGTACTGTGTAGGATAGGATAGATAGACATCTATATATAGCTCGAATGAGAATGGAGTACTACTGGTGAAAAGCTTATTCTATTCTATTCTCTACTGCCCTAAATCCACTTGATTTGATCTGATCTAAACTACACTGCCCTGGAAGACAACACGGCAATAGTATAACATTACTAACACATTTAATATCCAGTCTGCATACCTAATAACCAACCAACCAATCACCAGATCCAAACAAAAGGTACAAAAGATACAAAAGTACGCATACGTGTATCCAAGTACTAAGCCACATGCTGCCTCACTCATCCCATGAAATCAACCTATGATACAGGGCAGGCTGATCAATCAGGCCTCCCATGGCGAACTGAACTGACCTGTGAGGGTGACTGGGAACTGAAGATCTGCATTGCCGATCATATGCGTCGCGTCCTGTCAGGCCGGCCATGTCGATCCCTGACTTGACTCCCGAACTGCAGAGGTACCTGACAGATACTGTTGTGTTTGCTGAGGTGAGATTGATGGGGTTAGGCTGTGGCATTGCTTATTGTATTCCACGTATGTTGCTGATGGGGAGGCTTAGTTAGTTAGTATACGCAATCGGAGCTTATCATATCCTTCTACGGGAGTACTAGGGTTGGTAACTTGGTGGAAGATGAAATAAGATATAAACCCCATCTATCCATCCCTCACTCACTCACTCATCCAGTTCTATCTATCTACAAGTCAGAGAATAACCCAATCTCTCATCTCTCATCTCTCCACTCAATCCACAATCCACCTACATCCACACACCAATAACCACCCCCAAACCAAACCAAAGCAAAATGCACAAATTCATCCTCACCCTCCTCCTCACGGCCACCGCCAGCGCCCAAATCAGCTACAGCATCATCCGCTGCTCAGTCGACTCGCCCGCGTGCCAAGACTCGGACAGTCCGTGTGCCCCGACGCCCTACGAGTGCGTCATCCAGGGCGACTACGAGGATTACTTTGGCGAGATCTGTCGGGATTCGAATGGGACGGCGACGATGGTTGAGATTGGGTTGAGTGAGGCCGAGGCGGTGGGGGAGTTGGGGTGTTAGATGTTATTCATCTTACTTTGGTGTATATATATCGGGGTTTGAAGAGAAGGGGAGAATGATCATCACCCATAGATAATCACCATTTCCATCCCACTCCGACCAAAGCATCGGCACGGGAGGAGCATAGGCCAACTCCCAGCCCAGCCACCATCTCGGGCTCCAACATTTCTCTCTCCCGCACACCTTGTTACAGTCGAAGAATCCCACAAAATACCTATCCCCATCTCCATCCGTTAGCAACCATCCTCAATTCTCTCTATCATTAGTATGCATATACATACAGAGTAGTATTCTCCCTATCCCACACCAAATTCTGACCCGACGCAGGATTCGGATAATAGATTCCGCGGCGGAAGAGTTTCCTACATACATCAAACCATATGTTAGCAGGAATAGAGAGAGTGTGTGTGTGGTAGTGGGAGTGGTATACATCAACCCCTCTCTAAACTTCTCCCGAATCAACGTCCTCTCCTCCCCACCCAGTTCCCAAAACATCCCCGTCCCATAGCCATACCCCAATCTCACCCAAGGAACAACCTCCCACACCAGCCGAAGAATAAACCCATCCGGCACAACCCCCGACGACCCCTGCTTTTCCACTTTCTTGTCGAGTTGGCGGTTGGTTTCGGTGAGTTTCTTTTGGATCGTCCAGGCGTGTTTGTTCAGTTGAACGACCGTGCCAGGTTGGACCTGGTGTTTGGTGAACCAGGCTTTTGGGGCCTTTTTGGGAATCAAGAATGAGAGGTGGGTGTTTGGATGATGATGTTTTTTGAGGGGGGGGGAGGGGGTGACGAGGAAATGACTACGCGTTTTTGTCATCGTTCACTCATCAACTACGGTCTTGGTTGGGGCTGGGTTATTTATATGATAGTGTGATGAACAGAGTCGGGGATACTCTCAAAAGATAGCGTGTATTCTCTGCTGTTTATCGATGGGTTAATTAATGTATCCGTTGATGAACTGTCTTCAGGCAGAACATGAAGTAATTCCTGTGTATAGTGATCATCGATAATAACCCTCTGTTTATCAAGGAAGAGTAATAATTCTTGTATCGGTGAGTTATTATTAATATCGAAAGACTGACTGTCTTGTGGGTTATTTACTATAGTGTACCATTGTTCTTTGACTGCGGTATATCACCAGTCCTGACTATGGATATATTGAAGTACATATAACGTGTGTCCATAAATATATGCCCCGCGAGGTATGTAGACATCTTCATCTTCATCGTTAAAATCTGAATAACAACAACAACATTATACCCATTATTCCAAGATAATCCTATTCTCCATTCCATACCTTCAAATATAAACTCCCCTAAATTCCAATATCTCATTTTTTCAACAATCATAATGTAAAACTCATCATCATCATCAATCTTTCCCCTGAAAGAAAAACGCCCATTCATGCCGATGCTGGGTTTATCTACTTGACAAGTTGTGTCTTATCTAGAGCAAGATACAACTCGAATTTAGATTTCATGATTGGATCCAGAAGAGAGGAGGGGTTATATGTTTATTGGGTGGGGTACTGGAAATATAATTATGAATTTGGTACTAGTACTACTATTCAATAGTCCCTCATGGGAATAAATATATATTACTTCTAGCTAGCAGTACTAGTACTATCACCCATAAAAAAAATCTAGTCCCAGCCATTAACCACCAAGAATACCAACCGGCTATAACAAACCTATTTAGCCGTGATCACCACGCCGGGCAACAGGATGAACGTGCCAAGTTAGTAGTCAAAGTTTGTTCATCCTGCTACACCAATTCCCGCCAGCACGGCACAGCATAGCATAGCATTATCCCACAATCTAATTAATTAATTGGGAAAGTAATTTACAGTGCCAAAATTAAAAAGAAATAAATTAAATAAGAGATAAATTTAAAAAACGACGACAGTCGGATTTGAACCGACGCCTCCGAAGAGAATAGATTTCTAGTCTATCGCCTTAGACCGCTCGGCCATATCGTCTTGATGGGAATTGGAGCTTATCTATGGATTATAGGTTGGGGCAAAATATATACTACTGTGTATGTGTTTGTTTTTTGATAGGAGGTAATACTAGATTACATAGGTTTCTTCCTTGAATCTTGGCTTTTGATTGGTTCTTTGGAAGACTCATCTCATAATTATCTAACCTATTATGTACCAGATATTGTCTATACTTACCGCTTCAACCAGTTCTCTATATGCTTGATGGGGTTTGCGTGTTTAACAGGCCTTTAGTCTTTTAGAAGGCCCTTTCCTGGATGCTTTCGAAAGGAGTTATAAAAATACTTAGATGCTTCGCAATGCAGTCGCCCGCAGCCAGGATCTAGTTGCACGTTGGAATACATCCCACTATGAACCATGAAGTCATTGAGATGCTGGCTGGGTCTAGACCTATACAGAATACTCTGTACTATTGATACTAGACACCCCCCATACTCTTCATACTTGCTACCACCAATCGTCAGATCTTGCTCAAATCACTGGCTATCCAGCAAGGCAACTCAATTCTTGTCAAAAAACTCCGCCAGCCGCTCATCCAACCATTTGATATCATCTTTGCTCTCACCCGGCCCACCAGCCCAATCTGCAGCAACGTTAGACAAGTCCACTTGATGTTGATTAGCACGATACTTACGACCCCAGATAGAAGGAAAGACATCAAGAGTACCAACTCCCCGCTGCATAAACGCAACCTCGTATTCCGAATCCTCCGGCCTATCGAGGTCAGCTTCGCCACTCACTAGGAACAGGGCAGTGTATGTACTCACGGAAAGTAAAGATCTGTCTTGCTAGGCAACACCAGCGTCTTTGCCTTGATGGAGCCCAACGCCTTTTCAAAGTCCCCATTGTACGGCTCCTGCAGGGATACATCACCATTCTGCCATGTCTGCAGCATGGCCAAAAGGTTTCCGGGATCTGTACCCCATCATTAGTACCATGCTCGGTGTGTTTTCCTAACTCGGATAGAAAGAAAGAAAGAAAGAAACTGACCTTTTGAAAGAGCCCAGCTTTCCCAGAAATTCTGCATGAAATCCTCGAGATCCTTGTATCCGAGAGCGGTTTCGTACAGTTTCTCACGATAGAAAGCCTGCGAGAATCCCCTATATCATTCACTGCATCAGCACCCACACCCACCAACCATACCCCCAAGGATATCGACTTACCACCCCGCATACCCCCTCCCAAAAGCCCTCAACCCCACCTCCCTCTCCCTCTCACTCCAACTCCTCAA
>KZ826462.1:0-28211 GCA_003184635.1 Aspergillus sclerotiicarbonarius CBS 121057
ATAATTTTTACCTCTATAGAATTAACTAATAAATATTTAATATTTTTTATTAAAAATTCTACTAAATATAAAAGTAAATTAATTAAATATTTAATTTAAAATTTTTAAATTATTAATACTCTATCACTTAAAGATATTCTGGTAGTAAAATAATTTTAAAAAATTATTAAAAATAAATTATTTATTTAGTTAAATTATAAATAACTTATTTTAATAAACTAAGATATTATAATCCCAAGATTAAAATATTATAAAATTATAATTTTAATAATATATATTAAAATTATAAAATCTTCCTTAGTATTATACTAGAAGTAAATAATAAATATATAAATTAATAAAATTAAAAATGTAAAAATTTATAATATTATAAAAAAAGTTTTAGCGCCCGCGTGATCCTAAATAAATAAATATTTAATTTAAAAATTAATATAAAAAATTATATTATTTAATTTTATATATACTAGATTATATATAATAATTATTAAATATTAAATAAAAATTATAATTAATCTTTTACTCTAGTTGCTAGTAAGATTGCTATTAAAATATTTTTATTATAGTAATAATCAAGAATCTTATTTAAAAATAATATAATATTATATTTATTTATTTATATACTTAGATAAAGAATTATTACATATTTATAAAATAACTAATTAAATATTATAAGAATTTAGAAAATAATATTTATAAATTAAAATAAATATTATATAATCTCTAGTAAGTTATATTTTTATAATATTATATTTTTAATAATAAATTATAGAAAATTAATTTTATTTTTTTATTTAAGAATCTTTATATTTATTATAAATCTAATATTTATTTTATAATTTATATAAATAATTTAATTATCATAAGTCTATATTAAAATAATTTTAATAAGATTAAATAATATCTTGATTGAATATTTAATTTAAAAGAATTTAATAAATTAAAGATCTTTCTTAGTTACAATATATAATATAATTATAAAAAAAGTTAATCTTTCTATTTTAATAAATATATATAAAAAGTTTTTTAATTATTATAAATATATAAAATTATATAAAAATTATTTTTTTAATAATTTTATTATATTATAAAACAGATTATTTGAAAATAATATTTAAGAAAATTAATATTTATAAATATTAAAATCTTACAAGCTGCTTAAATTAGTTAATAATTAAAATAAAATCTAACTTATAATAATCTATTTTTTAATTATAAAAATATATAAATTTATTTATAATTATTAATTCTAAAATATTAAAATTAATATATTAATATATATAAAATATAAAGAATCTTAGTATTATACTTATTTTTAATTATATTAAAAATATTAAAATATATATAAATATTATTTATATAAATCATAAAAGTAATAAATTAATTAAAAAATATATTATTTTTTTTATTAGAGACTTTATCTCCTAATCTTTAAAAAAATAATTTATTATAATATTATTTTTAATTATTATAAAATATTATATATATAATATAATTACCAAAAAGATTTTATATATGAAAAAATTAATAATAATATTTAATTTTAAAATCTTTAAAAATAAAAAGATTTTTATATTTAATAATTGTGACGGCAGCTCTGTCTAGGATCATGTGATTATATTTGTTTTATTTATTTTATTATTGTTTTTTTCAAGTGAGCGTTTATAATATTTCTTGTTTTTTTTTATACTTAAAGTTCTCAAGTAATTAACACTAATATAATCTTATTTTATTATATTAAATAACTATCTTATAATTTTAAATATTTTCTTGATTTTTTTTACTATTATATATAACTAGTTCTTATTAAGCTATCAATAATCTTTATTTATATTTTTAATAATATCTAATAGCTAAAAGACCCATTTAACTAATTAAATAAAATAAATAAAATAGTTAGAGAAAGCTACCTGAATTTAAGTCTTAAGAATAATTAATAACTTTTTATAATATTATTTAATAAACTAGATTAAGAAAACAGGTTTAATTAAACTAAATTTAATAATTAATATAAGAAAGATTTAAAATAAATTTTTAAAATTTTTTTGAAAATTTTTAATAACTTAAAGATTAAAAAAAATAATTTTTTTAATAAATAAAATTAATAAAGCTGAAAGATAACTATCTTTATTTAAAAATAAAATAATATTATTAAAGAATAAGATATCTTCATGATATAAATTATTTATTAAACTTTAATTATTTTTTAAAATACTATTATTTTTAATTTTAAAAAAATAATAAAAATCCTTAATCTATTTCTATTTAATAATAAAAAAAATCTTTTTTTAAAAACTAAGTACTAGTTATATATTAAAAATTAAAATTTAATATTAATTAATTTATTATTTTAATAATATATAAAACTTATATTACTAGCTATTATAAAAATAATATAAAAAGATATTTAATATCTAGACTCTACTCAAGCACAATAAATCTTTATAATAATATTAATAATATATTAAAATATTTAAAAATTATTTTTATTAATTTTTATAAAATTTATAATATTTATTACTAGTACTAGGACTTGTAAATAAAAATTAAAAATAAATTTTATATTTTTATTTTTATTTTTTATTATCTTGCTAAATAAGCTAGAATTAATAAGAATTTTTAAAAAAAGAATTTATACAATAAATTATTTTTTAAATTAAAAAAGTTTATTATATATAATTTTAACAACAAGTATTACTTCTTTAATAATTATATAAAAAAATATATAAATTTTATATATTTAATTAATAATTTAATAAAGAATTATACTAGAAGTAATATTACTATTATTAATAATTATAATAAATATTATAATTTTTATATTTTTTTTAATATTTTAAATATAAAATTAAAAATTAAAAATATTTTAATAAAAAAAATATTTTTATTACAAGAAACCCGGCTATAAGAATAAAAAATATTTTAAAAAAAATTATATAAATAAAGATTCTAGAAATTCTTATAGAGAAATTTAAATTAATAAAAAATAATATCTAGAAAAAATCTCTATTCTAGATAAACTAGAAATTTAAATAAATATAATAAATTTATAAGATTTATTAGAAAATAATAATAATAATTTTATAATTATTATTTTATTTTTTAAAAATAATATTATTATTTTATTAATTCTAGAGCTAATATCTACTCGGTAATAAATATTTAATTTATTATTAAAATAATCTAATACTTTAAAATTTTAATATTATTTTTAAGAAAAGTAACTCTAGTCATAAATTTTAATAAAAAATAAATTATTAATTTAATGTATATAATATAATTAAATTTTATAGTTAATAATTATTAGTTTTTAAATATTCTTTTATACTGGACCTGGAAAAGTATGATATTATTTTTAAAAAAATATAATTTATTAAATATAATATTTTATTAAATTATTAGAATTACTAACTAATCTAATTAAATTAATTAATATTAAAAAATAAAATAAAAACTAGATTTTTTATAAATATTTTATAGATTATCTTAGAATAATTCCTAGTAAATTATAAATATTAATAAAATATAATTTTAAAAAATTATAAGATATAATTAAAAAATAAATAATTAAAAATTTTATAATCATTATTATTTTTTTTTATATTAATTAAAGCAGCCCGTGTAAGATTTTAATAAAAATAAAATATAATTTAAATAAAAAAACTTATTAGTATTATTTTTTTTAAATTTTTAAAATTTAAATTTAAATTTATTTTAATTAGATTTTTTTATAAAGAAATAACTTTTATTAGAATAACTAATTTTTAATAATATTTAAAAAATTTAGAAATAAAAATCTTTATTATTTTATTTAATATTATTAAGAAGATTTTTATAAAAAAATTAGAGATTATATATATAAATAAAAAAATAAGATTAAAAAACTTTTTTTTAAATAATATTATAATTTAATAAATATTTTTTTTAAAAAAAATTTAATATACTATCTCCATTCTAATACTATAATTATAAGATTTAATTAAAAAATAAAAATTCTCTAAATACTACTTCTCTTTATAAAATAATAATAAAAAAATTATAAGTTTTTTATAATTATATTATAGAGAATCTAGCTAAGAGATTTATTATATTAAATTTTATATTTTTTATATTTTTTATTTTAATAGTCTAAAAGCCTGGAGAAGGTTTTTATTTTTATATAAATTATTAAAAATTAAATATTTTAATTAAAAAGAATCTATATTTTTTATTTTTTATTAATAAAATAATAAACTATTTATATAATACTAAAATTTTTATTAAATTTAATATATAATAAAATTTTTACTAGATCTGAATAGATCTTATTTTAAAAGATTTTATAATCTTTAAAATATAACATGGCTTATTTGAATATTAAATTTTTTTATTTAAATTTATTAATAGATTTACTATTTTCTAATAATTTATTAATAAAATTTTAATAAAATATTTAGATAAGTTTATCATAGTTTATATTAATAATATATTAATTTATAATAATAATATAATAAAGTATAAATTATATATATATTTAATATTTAAAAAATTATAAGTTATAGATTTACAAGTTATTATTTATAAATATAAGTTTTATATTATAAAAATTAAATTTTTTAAATTTATTATTATTACTAATAATATTTATATAAATCTAATAAAAATTATAATTATTATTAAGTAAAAAATCCTGATAATTATATAAAAAATTTAATTATTTTTAAACTTTTATAACTTTTATTAAAAATTTATTAAAATTTATAATAAAATAATATAATCCCTGATATAACTAATTTAAAAAAATATTATTTTTAATTAAAATTATATCTATACTAAAATCTTTAAAATATTTAAAAAAATATTAATCTTAGTTTTTATTTTTATTTATTATAATCCTATATTTTTTATTTATATTAAAATAGATATTACTAATAAAATTATTATAAAAATATTTTTATAATTAATAAATAAAATTTAGTATCTAATAAATTATTATTCTAAGATTATATTTTTTATAAAATATAATTATAATATTTATAATAAAAAATTACTATTGATTATTTATATCTTAAAAAAATAATAATTAAAACTAAAAAAATTTTAATATATAAATTATTTTAGTATTTTAATTAATTATTAAATTTTAAAATATTTTATAATTACTAAAAGACTAAATACTTGTTAAATATAATAAACTAAATTTTTTTAATACTTTTTTTTAATCTAATTCTATCTTAAAAAATATAATATCTTAATAAATATACTAATTTATAAAGATAATAATAAATAAGTTTTAATATAATATTATAAATAAATCTTATTACTTTTAAAATATTTAAAGAATAAAATATATTTTTTTAATAATTTTTCAATTACTAGTAATTCTCATCTTTATAAAAAAATATTTATAAATTATAAATTATTTTTTAATAATTAATTAAAATTATTTCTTTCTAAAGTCTTACTAGAAACAAGTCTATTATAATAAAAAAAATATATTTTAAAAAATAAATTTTTATTTTTTAATAATTAGTTAATAGTCTGAGATAATAAAAATTTATATATTTAATTATTAAATAAAGTTTATTATTAATTATTATTTACTTATCCAGGTTAAATAAAGATATTAAATTTTATAAAATATTAATATTATTAGAATACTTAAAATCAAAATATATATTATTATAAATAATTATTTAATCTATAAGTAAAAGAATATAAAATAAATTTTTTTTTAAAATTTTTATAATTTTTACTAATTCTAGACTATTTAGAATAATATTTATTAATAGATTTTTAAACATTCTTAAAGAACTATTATAATTTTAATATTATATTTATTATAATAAACTAACTAAGCAGGTTATTTTAATTTTATATATAAAATCTATATTTATATAAAACATGGTCTAGTTATTTCTAGAATAAATATATTTTTAATTAAAGTTTTTAAATATAATTATATCAGACTAAGAAAGATAATTTATATTAAAATTCTAGAATAAATTATATTATATATTATAAATAAAATTTAAATTTTTAATAATATATTATTTTTAAATTAATATATAAATTAAAATTATGAACTAGTATATAGTGTAAAAATTTATTTTTTTTATAAACTATTATTAAAATAATTAATTAAAATTTTGATTATTAATCAATTTTATCTTTTTAGTTTTATTTTAAGAATTTATAAAATTATTATTTTCTATAATTAAATAAAAATATAAATTTTATATCTTTTTTAACTAGATATTTTTTTACATTTTTATTATAAATATTATTAATTAATAACAAGCCCGAGCCTTAGCTTATTATATAAAATAAATATAAAAATTAATAAAAAAAGATATACAGGCTATTTAATAAATTTAAATTTATATAATTAATTAATAATATTAATCTATGAATTTTAATATTAAAAATAAGATTTATATAAATATTAAAAACTAGTACTAGAGTTAACTATCCTAGAAATTATTAAAAAATTAATATAATTTAATAATTATTATTAAAAAGATTAACCACGTGTTTTAAATTTAATTATTTAATAATATAAAAATTTATTCTATTTTTTATCCTAATAAACTTTATTTTTATAATATTTTAAAGTTACTGTCTAGATAGATCTTAGATTAGATTTTTTTAATTAAGATTAATAATTATACTAAATAAGAGATAGAACAGATCTTAAAAAATTATCTATAAATAAGAATTTTATAATATTATATTAAATAGATTAGTTTTAATAAAAATAACCATGTGTGGTACCCTATTAATAATTTTAAAAATATATTTTTTATTTATATAACTTTTATACTTATTATCTGAACTATTCTAGACTACTTAAATAATTTTTTATATAAATTATTATAATAGAGAATAATAAATTTACTATAAATTATAAAAATAATAATATTTCTTTAACTAGGGGCAGTCAGGTTTCAATATAAAAATAATATAATAGTAACTTTATCTAGAATTACATGATTATATTTATTTTATTTATTTTATTATTATTCTTTTCAAGCGAGCACTTATAACATTTCTTATTTTTCTTTTTTTTATATTTAAAGTTCTTAAGTAATTAGCACCAATACAACCTCATTTTACTGTATTGAACAGCCATCTCAATAATATTATTAATTTATTTAAAATATTTAATTATAATATTTTTATCTAGTCTACTTGCTAGTTTAATAATTATTATTTATTTATAATAGATCTCATCAAGAAAAATATTATTAAAATATTTTATATTTTTAAAAATATTAATCCTATAAATAAATTTATTAAATTATTAGAAGTTAAAATATTCTAGATATTTAAAAATCTATTAAATATAAAAGTATATTTAATAATTATAAAATTAAAAATAATATTAAATAATATTATTAAAAAAATATTTTAAAATATATAATATAATATTTTATTATCTAATTAAAAAAATTATTTAATTTTATTTTTATTTATTTTTAAACTTCTGCTCGCCTAGGGAGCTATATTAGAATATATAATTAATTAATAAATAAATATTATATAATTTACAGTCATGTTAGCTATAGAGTTATTATTATTATTGTTTTTATCTAGTTATATAGGTAGAACCGTTCTAACTACTACTTATAAATATCATATTGTTTCTTCTGCCTAGTGTTCCTAACAAATACTATAGAGACTTATATAAATAACTATAATCTTAGTTGGTAGAGTTGCTGAAGATATTATCCTACTAAATTTAAAGCAAGTCTCTTATTATTTCTCATATACAAAACAAGGGGAGTTGAAGATCCCTACCCAAAAAGCAGGACGTTAGACATTCAAGATATTTACTAAAAGGTGCGAGCCGAGTCATTCAACGGGCTGGGGCTGTGAAGGGCTAAGAAGCCGTAATGAGTCAGACGTAAAGCCTGGTTCAAAAAAGATTAATTCACTGAAAAAGAAAGACTATCTAGTATAGATAAAATCTAGTTATTTATTTTTTTTTAATTATTTTATTATTATTTTTTTATGTTTCTCATGGAGAGTTTTTTCAGAAAGTTTTTATTTTATTAATTTTTTTTAGTATAATCTTAGAACTAGATAAATTAGAATATATAATATTTTAATTTTAAATAATTAACTAGACTTAATTTTTTTCAACCATTTCTCTTTTTTAAATAGTGTGATTATGGGTGGAATTATATAATAAAATTTTTAAAAAAATAAAAAGAATTATAAAAATATTATGTGGGTTTCCATGTTAGAATATTAAATTTTATTTATTTAATTAAAAATATTTTTTTATAATAATACTTCTCTTTAGAAATATTTTTTTTGTTAATAATTTTTTTAATAGTATATTTTTTAATATTATTATTTATAATAACTACGTCTGGCTGCTAATTTATTAATTTTTAAGATAGTAAAAAATTAGTAATAGCTAGATAGAGTAAATTTATATAAAAAATTAAATAAAGTTTTTTAAATATATTTAATTTATAAATATAAGTATTTATAATCTCAAGTATAATAAATTTTATATTTTATTAATTTAATTTCTTATTTAATTAGCTAGTAGATATATTTTTTAAATTAAATTAAATTTTATTTTATAATTAATAATAGAAAATAAAATTTTAATAATAATTAGTATATCTCTTTTAAACTTCTTAGATTAAGATTATTATTAAACTAGTAATATCTTAAGTTTTTTAAAAATTTTTAAAAGTTATTTTAATTCATTCCCGTGGATTTCTTGTTTAGTAATTTTTTAAAAAATTAATTTTAATATTTAAATTAAAAAACTTCATGTGAAACTTATATTAAAAAAAAAGATTTATTTTAATTAATATTAAATTTTAATTATTCAAAGCTAGTTATACTAGTAATAATAATTTTTTTTAATTATTTTATTATTAATTAATAAATTATCTTAGAAAAATTTTAATTACTATAATTTTTTATTTAGTGGCACTGTCTGTTTTAGGATAATAAATAATAAAAAAATATTTTTTAATATTTAAAATATTATATAAGATTTTTTATAATTTACTCATGAATTATGATTCTTAGTTAAAAATTATAAATTATAATATTTTATAATAATTATAGAATATCTAAATAAATATTATTATAAAATCTTTTATTTTTATACTTAGTATTATTTTAATAATAACTTTTTTTATTAACTAGTCAGTGATAATTATAATATTTTTATAATTTTTAAACTCTAGGAAGTCTATTAAAAAATTAATAATAATATTTTATTATAGATAATTAGAAACTAGTAATAATTTTAAAAAATTTTATTTATAATTTTACTAGATTTAATTAATTTAATAATTATTATAATTATAATAAAATTAATAAATATTATTACTCATATTAGATTAATAATAATAATAAATAATAATCTTATATACTTAATCTGTCTTTAAATATCCAGTAATCACGCTATTATAAGTTTTTTAAATAATTTAGATTTATAAAAGTTTAGAGTCAGGGATCTAAACTTGTTTTTAAAATAATAAATATTTATTTAAATCTAGTTAATATTCAGTAATAGAGATCTTAAGTTTTAATTTTTTTAAAAATTTAGATTTATTTTTTATTATAATTTTTTAATATTTTTTAAAGTTTTTATTAATATCTTTTACTTAAATTTAAAATTTATTTAAAATTAGTTCTTTAGATATTTCTTCTATGGATATTAAATAAATATATTCTTTAAATAAATTTTCTTAAATAAAATTAAATAACTAGATTTTTTAATTAATAATATATTTATTTTTTTTGTCTGGTATATTCTAAGATTTTTTTAATAAAATATTTAATCTAGTATTTATTTTCTCCGGGTAGTAATTAATAAAAAAATTAAAATAATTTAAAAGAAATATCTAGTATATCTATTATTTAATAAATTAGTACTAGATTATAAAATATTTAAAATTTTAATAATTATTAAAAATCTTAAAATAAAAAAAAGTAATTAATTTAAACTTTTATTTTTATAATATTTAAATAATAGCAAGCAGCTTTTTATTATAGATTTAATAATTATATTTAATAAAAAGATTTTTCTTAAAAAAATAAGCCATAGGATATAAAATATTTTAATTATTTTATTAAAATAATATTTCTCTAGTATATTAATTAAAAAAATTAATTTTAATTAATATTTTTTATTTAGAGTTTTAATATATTAAAACTAGAATAGTAATAAAAATTTTTTTAAAAATTTTAAAAATCTTCTAGGTCTCTAAAATTTATTTAAATCTTATATTTTTTTATATAAATTTAATTAAAAATTTCAAATAAGTTTTTTAGTCCTTGAAAAACTATTAATAAAAATTAATAAATTTTAAAAGAATTTTAATTTTTTAGATATTTTTTAGAGTTTCTTAATCCCGTAGAATCTAGATTTTAATAAAATTTATTTTAATCTTTTTTTTATATTAATAATAAATCTAAGATACTGAGTAGAAGTTATTTTAAATTTATATTTTTTAATATTTATTTATAATTCTATTTTATATAGTTATTCTAGAATTTTTTAGATTTAGAAATAATATTATAACAGACTTTTATCTATAAAAATAAAAATATTATTAATATAAATAAAGTAGAATTTATCCAGAAATTTCTATAATATTCAATTAATATATTATTAGAAGATACTAGAATAATTAATAAATTTAAAAAAAAATAATTAATTATTTAAAAAACTTAAAATAAATCTAGAATATTATTTTTTATTTATTTTTTTTCTTAATTTAAATACAGTGGAAAATTTAAATTATATTAAATTTAATAAAAAAATAAGTCCAGGAGATATGCTAGAAGATTTTTTAAATTAATAATAAATTAATAATTAATATATTAAATAACTATAAAAATCTATTTTAAAATAAATTTATTAATTAACTAGTAAAGTAAGTCCAGGAATTATTAATATAAAATATAAAAATATAATATATTATTATATAATAAAATAATATAATTAATAATAAGATTAAAATTAGCTTTAAACACATTGAGAAATTTATTAATAATTAAATTTTATTTTTTTAAATATTTTTATTAATATTTTATATACTCTATCTAGCCCCCTCTAAAGAATCTAAAGATATAAAAAATCTAAATTTTTCATTTCTATATTCTTTAATAAAAAAAATAAAAATAAGTTTTTAAAATAACTTAATAGTATTTAAATAAAAATTAAAGTTAACTAGAAATTTATTAGTAATCTAAATAATTAAACTTAATATATTTTTTTATTTTTTAATAAAAAAATTAAAATAAAGATTAATCTATAAATTAATATTATATATAAAACCATGGAGTTTATAATTAATATTATTATTAATTATTTGAAATTTATCTATAAAGATCCTACCTGGAAAAAAAAATAATTAATAAATTATTTACTTTTAAGTAAAAAACTTGTATAATTAATAATTTTATTATAAAAATTAATAATTTATTAATTAAGATTAAAAATTATGGTTAAAATAATTTTAATAAAAAAAAATTATTATACTAAATTCTCAATAATAATATCTACTAATAAATAATAAATATAAAATAAAAACTAGATTTTAAAAATTTCTACCACTAGATAAAATTAGTAATAGATAAATTAATAAAAATAAATAAATTTTTAAAAAATTAATTAAAATATATTAATATTTAAATTAAAAATATAATTAAGAAATAAATCTCTGATAATAATATTATAAACTAAAAATTCTTAATAGTAAGTACTAGACTTATTTATTAAATTAAATAAATATTAAACAAAGAAATAATAAAATATTAGAAATTTAAATTTTATTTATATTATAAATTTTTTAAATATTATATTACTAGTTATTTTAATTTATTTATATAATATTTTTAAGTATTCCAGAAGATTACTAGAAAAAAAATATTTTAAATTATATTAAAAAATAATTTTATAAAAAGTATTATTTAAATTTAAAAAATTTAGTAATTCTAGATAATTTTAACTATTTAAATTTTAAAAAATATTTAATTTTTTTTAAATTATTACTTGGAAGAACACACACCAGTTAATATTAGTTATAAAAAATTTAAAAAAAAAATTTAAGATTTTAAAAATTATTAAACTTTTTTTATATTAAAATTAATTAATAAAATTTATTATATAAAAATTCTTATAAACACTAGCTATTTTTTGTATAGAATAATTAATAAAAATTTTATAATTAAATATAAATTAAAATATATATTAATTAAATCTTAAAATATTAAAAAATTTAAAAAAAAATCAGCTTGTGTAATTAAATTAATTATAATATTTTTAAATATTAATAAAAATTTATAAAAAAATATATATCTTTATATTCTGCTATAAATTTATAAGTATAATATTATATTAGAATTATTATAAATAAAATATTAAAATATAATAATCTAGATTAAAAACTCCATACTAGATATCTAAAGTATAAAAATAAAAGT
Organism: Aspergillus sclerotiicarbonarius CBS 121057; assembly: GCA_003184635.1. NCBI lineage: Eukaryota > Fungi > Ascomycota > Eurotiomycetes > Eurotiales > Aspergillaceae > Aspergillus > Aspergillus sclerotiicarbonarius. The sequence goes on from KZ826462.1 coordinate 12,445, forward strand.
ATATTATAAATAAAAATAAGATTATAATTTTTTTTTTAATATATTTTAACCAACGCGTGGTGTACCTAGAAAAAGTAAAAAAAAAATTAATAAAATTTCTTTTTATTAATTTTACTAATATTAATAAAATATTTTATAAACTCAACTAGCCAAAAAATCTTGTAGATATAAAAAAAAATTATTTAAATATTATTAAAACTATTTAGATATTTTTAATAAAATAATAATAAATATTTTATTTTTATATTATCCAGGGGTAGACCACGCCATTAACTTTATAAAAAATATAAAAAATAAAAAGTAAAAGATACTTCAAAAATTTTTATATTAAATAAATGATTTAAAATTTTTAATATTATAAAAAATTTTAATTAATTTATTAAAAAAAGATTTTATCTAAGTAAGTAATTTTTTAATAATTATTTTTATTTTATTTACCTCGAAGCTTGGTGGGAGCTTATAATTTTATATAAATTATTAAATTTTTAATTAAATAATAATAAAAAATTATTATTTTTTATTATTAATTTAAAGAATTCTCTAGTATATCTTCCAGGCCTGTTTTTTTATTAAATTTAATATAATTTAAATTTTTCACTGTATTCAGGTTAAGAAAGAAAATAAATAAAAAATAATATTCTAGATTTATTTTAAATTTTTTAAATAATTAATTATTTTTTTTAGATTTATTAATTGTTCTAGTATCTTTTAATAATATATTAATTAAATATTATAAAAAATTTTAAATAAATTTTACTCTACTTATATTAATAATATTTTTACTTTTATAAATAAAAATCTATTATAATATTTTTTCTAAGTCTAGAAAGTCCTGGAATAATTATATAAAATAAAATTATAAATAAATATTAAAAAATATAAATTTAAAATAACTTCTACTAAGTATTTTAGATTTATTATTAAAATAGAAAAAAAGATTAGAATAAATTCTATTAAAATCTAGATTTTATAAAATTAAAAAGTCCTGAAGAATATCTAAAAAATTAAGATTTTTTTAAAATTTATTAATTTTTATTAATAATTTTTTAAAAACTAAAAAATTTATTTAAAATTTTTAATTAAATTTATATAAAAAAATATAAGATTTAAATAGACTCTAAAAATCTAGAAAACTTTTAAAATTTTTAAAAAAAATTTTATTATTATTCTAATTCTAGCACACTGGGACCTTGAATAAAAAATATTAATTAAAATTAATTTTTTTAATTAATATATTGAAAAAGTATTATTTTAATAAAATAATTAAAATATTTTATATCTTATAATTTATTTTTTTAAAAAAAATTTTTTTATTAAATATAATTACTAAATCTATAATAAAGAGCTGTTTACTATTATTTAAATATTATAAAAATAAAAATTTAAATTAATTACTCTTCTTTATTTCAAGATTTTTAATAATTATTAAAACTTTAAATATTTTATAATTTAGTATTAATTTACTAAATAATAGATATATTAAATATTTTTTTAAATTATTTTAATTTCTTTATTAACTATTATTTAAAAAAAATAAATACTAGATTAGATACTCTATTAAAAAAATCTTAAAATATATTAAATAAAAAAAACAAGTATATTATTAATTAAAAAATCTAATTATTTAATTTTATTTAAGAAAAGTTATTTAAAAAATATATTTATTTAATATTTATATAAAAAGTATTTAGAGAACTAATCTTAAATAAATTTTAAATTTAGATAGAAGATACTAATAAAAATTTTAAAAAATATTAAAAAATTATAATAAAAGATAAATCTAAATTTTCAAAAAAATTAAAACTTAAGATTTCTGTTATTAAATATTAATTAAATCTAAATAAATATTTATTATTCTAGGAGTAAGTCTAGATCTTTAATTTTAAATTTTTATAAATCTAGATTATTTAAGAAATTTATAATAATATAATTACTAGATATTTAAGAAGAAATTAAATATATAAAATTATTATTTATTATTATTATTAGTTTAATATAAATAATAATATTTATTAATTTTATTATAATTATAATAATTACTAGACTAATTAGATCTAGTAAAATTATAAATAAAATTTTTTAAAATTATTACTAATTCTTAATTATTTATAATAAAATATGATTATTAACTTTCTAATAGATCTTCCGGAGTTTAAAAATTATAAAAATATTATAATTATTATTAATTAATTAATAAAAAAATTATTATTAAAATAATACTAAGCATGGAGGCAGAAGATTTTATAATAATATTTATTTAAATATTTTATAATTATTATAAAATATTATAATCTATAGTTTTTAACTAAAGATTACAATTCATGAGTAAATTATAAAAAATTTTATATAATATTTTCAATATTAAAAAATATTTTTTTATTACTTATTATTCTGAAACAGACGGTGCTATTAAATAAAAAATTATAGTAATTAAAATTTTTCTAAGATAATTTATTAATTAATAATAAAATAATTAAAAAAAATTATTATTACTAGTATAACTAGTTTTAAATAATTAAAATTTAATATTAATTAAAATAAGTTTTTTTTTTTTTAATATAAATTTTATATAAAATGTTTTAACCTAGATATTAAGGCTGATTTTTTAAAAAATTATTAAATAAAAAATTTATAGAAGTAGACTAAAGTAATTTTTAAAAAATTTTAAAAAATTTAAGATATTACTAATTCAATAATAATCTTAATTTAAAAAGTTTAAAAAAAATATATTAATTATTATTAAAATCTTGTTTTTTATTACTAACTATAGAATAAGATCTAGTTTAATTTAAAAAATATATTTACTAACTAACTAAGTAAGAAATTAGATTAATAAAATATAAAATTTATTATATTTAAGATTATAAATATTTATATTTATAAATTAGATATACCTAAAAAGATTTATTTAATTTTTTATATAAATTTATTTTATTTAATTATTACTAATTTTTTATTATTCTAAAAATTAATAGATTGGCAGCTAGACACAGTTATTATAAATAATAATATTAAAAAATACACTATTAAGAAAATTATTAATAAAAAAAATATTTTTAAAGAAAAATATTATTATAAAAAAATAGTTTTAATTAAAAAAATAAAATTTAATATTTTAATATAAAAACTTATATAATATTTTTATAATATAAAGATTTATAAAAGTAAAAAATATTTTATTCTTATAATTTTTTTTATTTTTTTTTAAAATTTTATTATATAATTCCGCCCACGATCACGCTGTTTAGAGAAAAAAAATAATTAAAAAAAATTAAATCTAATTAATTATTTAAAACTAAAATATTATATATTTTAGTTTATCTAGTTTTAAAACTATATTAGAAAAAGTTAATAAAATAAAGATTTTCTAAAAAGACTTTCCATGAGAGATATAAAAGAGTAATAATAAAATAATTAAAAAAAAGAAATAAATAATTAAATCCTATCTATACTAGATAATCTTTCTTTTTTAGTGAATTAATTCTTTTTGAACCAGGCTTTACGTCTGACTCATTACAGCTTCTTAGCCCTTCACAATCTATCTTATAGTATAATAATATTATTAGAAAAATAATTTTTATATAATTTTATATATTTATAATAATTAAAAATTTTTCCACATATATTTATTAAAATAAAAAAATTAATTTTTTTTAAAATTATATTATATATTATAATTAAAAAAAATTTTAATTTATTAAATTTTTTCAGACCAAATACTTGATCAAGATATTATTTAATCTTATTAAAATTATTTTAATATAAATTTATAATTATTAAATTATTTATATAAATTATAAAATAAATATTAGATTTATAATAAATACAGGGATCTTTAAGTAAAATAATAAAATTAATTTTTTATAATTTATTATTAAAAATATAATATTATGAAAATATAATTTATTAGAAATTATATAATATTTATTTTAATTTATAAATATTATTTTTTAGATTTTTATAATATTTAGTTAATTATTTTATAAATATTTAATAATTCTATATCTAAGCATGTAAGTAAATAGATATAATATTATATTATTTTTAAATAAGATTTTTAATTATTACTATAATAAAGAATATCTTGATAGTAATTTTATTAATAATTAAAATAAAAAATTAATTATAATCCTTATCTAGTACTTAATGAGATGGCCGTTCAACACAGTAAAATGAGGTTGTATTGGTGCTAACTACTTGAGGACTTTAAGTATAAGAAGAAAAAAAGAAAAATAAGAAATATTATAAACACTTGCTTAAAAAAAATAATAATAAAATAAATAAAATAAATATAATCACATAATCTTAGATAGAGTTATTATTATATTATTTCTTTATTTAAATCTGACTGCTCTCAGTCAGGAAAATATTATTATTATTATAATTTATAATAAATTCACCATTCTCCGCGGCTATGATTTATATAGAAAATTATTTAAATAATTTAAAATAGTCTAGATAACAGATATAAAAATCATGTAAATAGAAAAATATATTTTTAAAATTATTAATAAGATACTATTTATAGTTATTTTTATTAGAATCTATCCATTTAATACGGTATTATAGAGTTTTTATTTATAAATAATTTTTTAAGATCTGTTCTACTTTCTATTTAGTATAATTATTAATCTTAATCAAGAAAATCTAGTCTAAGATTTATTTAAATAATAATTTCAGAGTACCGCGGAGGTAGAGTTTATTAAAATAAAAAATAAAATAAATCTTTATACTATTAAATAATTAAATTTAAAATATATAACTAATTTTCTTAGTAATAATTACTAGATTATACTAATTTTTTAATAATTTTTAGAATAGTTGCCTCTAGTATTAATTTTTAATATTTATATAAATCTTATTTTTAATATCAAAATTCACAGGTTGATATTATTAATTAATTATATAAATCTAAATTTATTAAATAATTTATATATCTTCCTTTACTAGCTCTTATATTTATTTTATATAGTAGACTAGGGCTCAGGCCTATTATTAATTAATAATATTTATAATAAAAGTCTAAAAAAATGTTTAATTAAAAAAGATATAAGATTTATATTTTTATTTAATTATAAAAAATAATAATCCTATAAATTCCTGAGGTAAGGCTGTAAAAATAAAATTAATTAATAATAAAAATTCTAATTAATTATTTTAATAATAATTTATAAAAAAAATAAATCTTTATACTGTATACTAGTTTATAATTTTAATTTATTTATTAATTTAAAAATAATATATTATTAAGAGCTTGAATTTTACTTGTAATATATAATATAACTTATTTTAAAATTTTAATATAAATTATTTTTTTTAGTCTAATATAATTATACTCAGAAGTCTTGATTAAAAATATATTTATTCTAGAAATAGCTAGGCCATATTTTATATAAATATAAATTTTATATATAGAATCAAGGTGACTTACTTATTTAGTTAATCTATTATAATAAATATAATATTAAAACTATAATAGTTCTTTAGAAATATTTTAAAATTTATTAATAAATATTATCCCGGACAGTCTAGAATTAATAGAAATTATAAAAATTCTAGAGAAAGATCCTGTCTTATATTTTTTTGTTTATAAATTAAATAATTATTTAAATAATAATATATATCTTAATTCTAGGTGTTCTAGTAATATTAATATTTTATAAAATCTAGTATCTTTATTCAGCCTAGATAAATAAATAATAATTAATAGTAGATTTTATCTAATAATTAGATATATAAATTTCTATTATCCAGAATTATTAATTAATTATTAAAAAATAAGAATTTATTTTTTAAAATATATTTTTTTATTATAATAGGCTTATTTTTAGTAAGACTCTAGAGAGAAATAATTCTAATTAATTATTAAAAAATAATTTATAATTTATAAATATTTCTTCACGGGAGTGAGGACTATTTATAATTTAAAAATTATTAAAAAAAAAATCTTATTCTTTAAATATTTTAAAAATAATAAAATTTATTTATAATATTATATTAGGGCTTACTTATTATTATTTTTATAAATTAATATATTTATTAAAGTATTATACTTCCCGGGGTAAAATCAGATTAGAAAATAATATTAAAAAAAATTTAATCTACTATATTTAATAGATATTTAATCTTTTAATAATTATAAAATACTCTAAAATTTAATAATTAATTAAAATATTAAAATAATTTATATATTAGAGTCTTTCTAGCTCTAGTTATTATTTTTTTAAAATATAAATAATTACTAGTAATTCTTTATTATAAATATTATAATTATATTTTATAAAAAATATAATCTTAAAATAATAATTTATTAAATATTAAGTCTTATCTACTAGTTATAAGAATATTTCTATAATAACTTTATTAGTAGTATTTATTTTAACATAAATAAAAAATATAGAATTATAATAAATAAAAATAAAAACTAAGATTAATATTTTCTTAAATATTTTAAAGACTTCAATATAGGTATAATTTTAATTAAAAAAATATTCTTTCAAGTTAGTCATGTTAGAGATTATATTATTTTATTATAAATTTTAATAAATTTTTATTAAAAATTATAAAAATTTAAAAATAATTAAATTTTTTATATAATTATCAGGATTTTTTATTTAATAATAATTATAATCTTTATTGGGTCCACACAGATACTATTAATAATAATAATAAATCCAAGAAACTTAGTTTTTATAATATAAAACTTATATTTATAAATAATAATTTATAAACCTGTGATTTATAATTTTTTAAATATTAAATATATATATAATTTATACTCCACTATATTATTATTATAAATTAATATATTATTAATATAAATTATAATGAACTTGTCCAGATACTCTATTAAAACTTTATTAATAAGTTATTAAAAAGCAGCGGATCTATTAATAAATTTAAATAAAAAGATTTAATATTTAAATAATCCATGTCATGTCTTGAAGATTATAAAATTTTTTAAAATAAGATTTATTCAGATCTAGTAGAAATCTTATTATATATTAAATTTAATAAAGATTCTAGTATTACACAAGCAGTTTATTATTTTATTAATAAAAAATAAAAAATATAAATTCTTTTTAATTAAAGTATTTAATTTTTAATAATTTATATAAAAATAAAAGCTTTCTCCGGGCTTTCAGGCTATCAGAATAGAAAATATAAAAAATATAAAATTTAATATAATAAATCTTTTAACTAGGTTTTTTATAATATAATTATAAAAAATTTATAACTCTTCTACTATTATTTTATAAAAAGAAATAATATTTAAAAGATTCTTATTTTTTAATTAAATCTTATAATTGTAGTGCTAGGATGGAGATAATATATTAAATTTTTTTTAAAAAAATATCTATTAGATTATAGTATTACTTAAAAAAAATCTTTTTAATATTATTTTTTTTATTTATATATAAAATCTTTAATTTCTTTATAAAAATCTTCTTGATAATATTAAATAAAATAATAAAAGTCTCTATCTTTAAGTTTCTTAGATATCATTAAAAGCTGGTTATTTTAATAAAAATTATTTTTTTATAAAAAAATCTAGTCAGGATAGATTTTAATTTAGATTTTAAAATTTTAAAAAAAAAATAATATTAATAAATTCTTTTATTTAAATTATATTTTATTTTTACTAGGGCCTCGCACGGGCTGTTTTAATTAATATAAAAAAAATTAATAATAATTATAAAACTTTTAATTATTTATTTTCTAATTATATTTTATAATTTTTTTAAATTATATTTTATTGATACTTATAATCCACTGGAGACTATTCTAGAATAATTTAAAAAATATTTTTAAAAAATCTAGTTTTTATTTTATTTTCTAGTATTAATTAGCTTAATTAGATTAATTAATAATTCTAATAATTTAATAAAATATTATATTTAGTAAACCATATTTTTCTAAGAATAATATTATATTTTTTTAAGTCTAGTATAAAAAAGAAAATATTTAAAAATTAATAATTATTAATTATAAAACTTAATTAAATCATATACATTAAATTAGTAGTCTGTTTTCTATTAAAATCTATAATTAAAATTACTTTTCTTAAAAATAAAATTAGAATCTTAAAGTATTAGATTATTTTAATAATAAATTAAATATCTATTACTAAGTAGATATTAGCTCTAAAATTAATAAATATATAAGTAAGAATAATAAAACTATTTTTAAAAAATAAAATAATAATTATAAAATTATTATTATTATTTTTTAATAAATTTTATAAATTTATTATATTTATTTGAACTTCTAATTTACCTAGAATAAAGATTTTTTTTAAATATTATCTTTTATTAATTTAAATTTTTTTAAAAAAGCTTTTAAAGTTTTTATTTATATAATTTTTTTTTAAAATATTCTTTACTCCTGTAACCAGACTTCTTGTAATAAAAATATTTTTTTTATTAAAATATTTCTAGTCTCTAGTTTTATATTTAAAACATGAGTTAAAATTTTAAAAATAATATTTTTAAAATTTAAAGTACTAGAAAAAATATAAAAATTATAAGATTTATTATAATTATTAATAATAATATTATTATTTCTAGTACGATTTTTTATTAAATTATTAATTAAATTTATAAAATTCGTGTATTTTTCTATATAATTATTAAAAAAATAATACTTATTATTAAAATTATATATAATAGATTCTTTTAATTTAGAAAATAATTTATTATATAAATTTTTTTTTTAAAAATCTTTACTGATTCCAGCTTCCATGGTGAGATAATAAAAAATAAAAATAAAAATATAAAACTTATTTCTAATTTTTATTTATAAATCTTAGTACTAACAACAAGCGTTATAAATTTTATAAAAATTAATAAAAATAATTTTTAAATATTTTAATATATCATTAACATCATTGTAAGAATTAATTATATTTAAATAAAATCTAGATATTAAATTTTTTTTATATTATTTTTATAATAAGTAGTGATGTAAGCCTTATATATTATTAAAATAATAAATTAATTAATATTAATTTCTAGCTTTTAATATATAATTAATACTTAATCTTTAAAGAAAATATTCTTTCTATTATTAAATAAAGATAAATCAGAGATTTTTATTACTTTTTTAGGCTTAGAAATAATAATACTTTAAAAAATAATTAAAATCTAATAAATAATTTATACTATAAAAATATCTTACTTTTTAATAATATTATTCTATTTTTAAATAAGAATAGTTATTTTTTAATTTTATTAATCTTATTTATTAAAAAGATTATCTCTTTTAGTTTCTAGATTATTAAAAATCTTCAGAAGAACTTTAAAAATTTATTTTAAATCTTTTTTATATTAGTTATTAAATTTAATCTGATTAAATCTATTTTTCTAGTTTAATTCATCGGGTAGTATTATAGAAAATTATTAATTATTTTTAAAATCTAGATTTAAGTAGCTTTCTCTAGTTATTTTATTTATTTTATTTAATTAATTAGATAGGTTTTTAGCTGTTAAATATTACCAAGAATGTAAATAGAGATTATTAATAATTTAATAAAAGCTAGTTATATATAATAATAAAAGAAATAAAAAAAACACGCTTAAAGTTATAAGATAATTATTTAATATAATAAAATAAGGTTATATTAGTGCTAACTGTGAAGGGCTAAGAAGCTGTAATAAGTCAGACTTAAAGTCTGGTTTAAAAAGAGTCAATTCGCTGGAGAAAAAAGATTATCTAGTATAGATAAAATCCAGTAATTTATTTTTTTTTAATTATGTTATAATTATTTTTTTATATTCTTCATGGAGAGTCTCTTTAAGGATTCTTTATTTTATTAATTTTTTCTAATATAGTCTTAGAACTAGATAAATTAGAATATATAATATTCTAGTTTTAAATAACTAATTAAATTTAGTTTTTTTTAATTATTTTCTTTTTCTAAACAGTGTGATCGTGGGCGGAATTATATAATAAAATTTTAAAAAAAATAAAAAAAATTATAAAAATAGATTATTCTCTATTTTTTATAAGTCTTTATATTATAGAAATATTATGTGAATTTTTATATTAAAATATTAAATTTTACTTATTTAATTAAGAATATTTTTTTGTAATTATACTTCTTTTTAAAAATATTTTTTTCATTGATAATTTTTTTAATAATATATTTTTTAATATTATTATTTATAATAACCGCGTCTGGCTGCTAATCTGTTAATTTTTAGAATAGTAAAAGATTAATAGCAGCCAGATAAAATAGATTTATATAAAAAATTAAATAGATTTTTTTAAATATATTTAATTTATAAACATGGATGCTTATAATCTTAAATATAATAAATTTAATATTTTATTAATCTAATTTTTTATTTAATTAATTAGTACATATATTTTTCAGGTTAAACTAGACTTTATTCTATAATTAATAATAAAAAGTAGGATTTTAATAATAATTAGTATATCTCTTTTAAACTTTTTAAATTAAAATTATTATTAAATTAATAATATCTTAGGTTTCTTAAAGTTTTTTAAAAATTATTTTAATTTATTTCTATAAATTTCTTACTTGGTGGTTTTTTAAAAAATTAATTTTAATATTCAGATTAAGAAGTTTTATATAAAACTTATATTAAAGAAAGAAAAAACTTATTTTAATTAATATTAAGTTCTAGTTATTCAGGATTAATTATACTAGTAATAATAATTTTTTTTAATTATTTTATTAATAATTAATAAATTATTTTAAAAAAACTTTGATTATTATAATTTTTTATTCGGTGGCACCGTCTGTTTCAGAATAATAAATAATAAAAAAATATTTTTTAATATTTAATATATTATATAAGATTTTCTATAATTTATTTATAAATTATAATTTTTAATTAGAAACCACAGATTACAGTATTTTATAATAGTTATAAAATATCTAAATAAATATTATTATAAAATCTTTTATCTCCATGTTTAATACTATTTTAATAATAATTTTTTTTATTAATTAGTTAGTAATAATTATAATATTTTTATAATTTTTAGATTTTAAAAGGTCCACGAGAAAGTTAATAATAATATTTTATTATAAATAATTAAAAACTAGTAATAATTTTAAAAGATTTTATTTATAATTTTATTAGATCTAATTAGTCTGGTAATTATTATAATTATAATAGAATTAATAAATATTATTACTTATATTAGATTAATAATAGTAACAAGTAATAATCTTATATATTTAATTTTTTTTAGATATCTAGTAATCATGTTATTATAAGTTTTTTAAATAATCTAAATTTCTAAAAACTTAGAGTTAGAGATCCAGACTTATTTCTAGAATAATAAATACTTATTTAAATCTAGTTAGTATTTAATAATAAAAATCTTAAGTTTTAATTTTTTTAAGAATTTAAGTTTACTCTCTACTATAATCTTTTAATATTTTTTAAAATTCTTATTAATATTTTCTATTTAAATCTAGAACTTATCTAAGATTAGTTTTCTAAGTATTTTTTTTATAAGTATTAAGTAGATATACTCTTTGAATAAGTCTCTTTAAATAAAATTAAATAACTAGATCTTTTAATTAGTAATATATTTATTTTTTTTATTTAATATATTTTAAAATCTTTTTAATAAAATATTTAATTTAGCATTTATTCTCTCCGGGTAGTAATTAATAAAGAAATTAAAATAATTTAAAAAGAATATTTAATATATCTATTATTTAGTAAGCTAATACTAGGTTATAAAATATTTAAAATTTTAATAATTATTAAGAATCTTGAAGTAGGAAAGAATAATTAATTCAAGCTTTTATTTTTATAATATTTAAATAATAATAAGTAGTTTCTTGTTATAGATTTAATAATTATATTTAATAGAAAAATTCTTCTTAAAAAAATAAATTATAAAATATAAAATATTTTAATTATTTTATTAGAATAATACTTCTCTAGTATATTAACTAGAAAAATTAATTTTAATTAATATTTCTTACTCAGAGTCTTAGTGCGCTAGAATTAGAATAATAATAAAAAATTTTTAAAAATTTTAAAAATTTTTTAGATCTCCAGAGTTTATTTAAATTTTATATTTTTTTTCTATAAGTCTAATTAAGAATTTTAAATAAATTCTTTAATTTCTAAGAAATTATTAATAAAAGTTAGTAAATCTTAAAAAAATTTTAATTTTTTAAATATTTTTTAAGACTTCTTAGTCTTATAAAATCTAGATTTTAATAAAATTTATTCTAATTTTTTTTTCTACTTTAATAATGAACCTGAGGTACTTAATAAAAATTATATTAAATTTATATTTTTTAATATTTATTTATAATCTTATTTTATATAATTATTTTAGGATCTTCTAGACCTAGAAATAGTATTATAATAAGCTTTTATCTATAAAAATAAGAATATTATTAATATAAGTAAAATAGAATTTATCTAAAAACTTTTATAGTATTTAATTAATATATTATTAAAAAATACTAGGATAGTTAGTAAGTCTAAAAAAAATAATTAATTATTTAAAAAATTTAAAATAAATTTAAAATATTATTTTTTATTTATTTTTTTTCTTGATTTAAATGCGGTGGAAGACTTGAATTATATTAAATTTAATAAAGAAGCAGGCCCGGGAGATATATTAAAGAATTTTTTAAATTAATAGTAAGAGATAATAGTTTTTTATTATTATTTAATTAAAAGTCTAGTAGTCCACGTAGAACTATAAATTTTTATTAGATTTTAAAATAAATAAAATAAAAGCAGTTACTAAAAAGTTATTTATTTAAATAAAATCTTTTTCCAGCAAGTTAATCAGGGTTTTTTATAATATTAAAAGTTTTAAATAGTTTATTTAGTATAAAAATTTCTAGAATATCTCTTATTTTTTATTTTTTATATTTTTTATAAGATTAATAGCGTGGTCTATCTCTAGATAATATAAAAATAAAATATTTACTATTATTTTATTAAAAATATTTAAATAATTTTAATAATATTTAAGTAATTTCTTTTCCACATTTATAAAATCTTTTAATTAGTTAAGTTTATAAAGTATTTTATTAATATTAATAAGATTAATAAAAAAAAATTTTATTAATTTTTTTTTTTTTTTAATTCTTCCAGGTACACCAAACGTTGGTTAAAATAAATTAAAAAATAAAATTATAATTTTATTCTTATTTATAATATATTTTTATTCTTGTATTTTAGATATCTAGTATAAAGTTTTTAATCTAGATTATTATATTTTAATATTTCATTTAGGGTAGTCCTAACATGATATTATATTTATAAATTTATAGTAGAATATAAAAATATATATCTTTTTATAAATTTCCACTAATATTTAAAAACATTGTAACTAATTTAGTTATATAAATTAATTTTTTTTTAAATTTTTTAATATTTTAAGACTTAATTAATACATATTTTAATTTATATTTAATTATAAAATTCTCGCTGACTATTCTATACAGAGAATAGTTAGTATCTATAAAGATTTTTATATAATAGATTTTATTAATTAATTTTAATATAGAAAAAGTCTAATAATTTTTAAAATCTTAAACTTTCTTTTTAAATTTTTTATAATTAGTATTAATTAGTACATGCCTTCCTAGGTAATAATCTAAAAAAACTAAATATTTTTTAAGATTTAAATAACTAAAGTTATCTAGGACTATTAGACTTTTTAAATCTAAATAATATTTTTTATAAGATTATTTTCTAATATAATTTAAAATATTTCTTTTTTAGTAATTTTCTAGGACATTTAAAAATATTATATAAATAAATTAGAATAACTAGTAATATAATATTTAAAGAATTTATAATATAAATAAAGTCTAAGCTTTTAATATTTTATTATCTTTTTTTTTAATATTTATTTAATCTAGTGGATAGATTTAATACTTACTATTAAAAATTTCTAGTTTATAATATTATTATTAAAGATTTATTTCTTAGCTGTACCCCTAGTTTAAATATTAATATAATTTAATTAATTTTTTAAAAATTTATTTATTTTTATTAATTTATTTACTACTAGTTTTACCTGGTAGTAGAAATCTTTAAAATCTAGTTTTTATTTTATATTTATTATTTACTAGTAAATATTATTATTAAAAATTTAATATAAAAGATTTTTTTTATTAAAATTATTCTAACCATAGCCCCTAGCCTTAATTAATAAACCATTAATCTCTATAATAAGATTATTAACTATATGGATTCTCTATTTAAAAATAAATAATTTATTAATTATTTTCTTTTTTTAAGTAGGGTTCTTATAGATAAATTTAAAATAATTAATAATAATATTAATTATAAATTTTATAATCTCGTACATAGCATTGACCTATAAATTAATCTTTATTTTAGTTTCTTTATTAAGAAGTAGAAAGATGTATTAAATTTAATTATTTAAATTATTAATAAATTTTTAATTAATTTTAATCTTTATTTAAATACTATTAAATCATCCTGGAAACTTACTTTTATTCTTTCTATTAAAAAATATAAAGATAAAAAGTTTAGATTTTTTTATACTTTTAAATTCTTTAAAAAGAGCTGGATGTGGTACATAAAATATTAATAAAAATATTTAAAAAAATAGAATCTAGATATTAATAAATTTTTTAATATATTTAAAACTAGTTCTAATCTTATTATTAATTATACTATTCTACTATGTGATAATATATTATATTTTTATATTTTATATTAATAGCTCCTAGATTTATTTTATTAATTAATTAATAAGTTTATCCTGGAATGGATTCTTATAATTATTTAATATATTAATTATTAATTTTTTATTATTTTCAGCTATTGTCTCTGTTCTAATATTATAATAAAAAAAGAGAATAAATTAAAATTATAAAAAACTAAGAAGTTATAATAAATTAGATTTAAAGTCTAGTTTAAAAAGAGTTAATTTACTGGAGAAGAAAGACTATCTAGTATAAATAAAATTTAATTATTTATTTTTTCTTTTTAATTATTTTATAATTATTTTTTTATGTCCCTTATGAAAAGTCTTTTTAAAGATTTTTTATCCTATCAGTTTCTTCTAATGTAGTCTCAGAACCAGACAGGCCGGAATATATAATATTCCAGTTCTAAATGACTGACTGGGCTTAGCCCTTTTCACTAACTACTCGAGGACTTTAAGTATAAAGAAAAAAAAAAATAAAAAGTGTTATAGGCGCTCGCTTGAAGAAAATAATAATAAAACAAACAAAACAAACATAGTCACGTGATCCTAGACAGAGCCGCCGTCACACTTAATAGTTTCTATATATAATTTAATAAATATAAAATTAAATAATATAATTTTTTATATTAATTTTTAAATTAAATATTTATTTACTTGGGATCACGTGAGTACTAAAAAATCTTTTTATAATATTATAAATTTTTATATTTTTAATTTTATTAATTTATATATTTATTATTTACTTCTAGTATAATACTAAGGAAGATTTTATAATTTTAATATATATTATTAAAATTATAATTTTATAATATTTTAATCTTGGGATTATAATATCTTAGTTTATTAAAATAAGTTATTTATAATTTAACTAAATAAATAATTTATTTTTAATAATTTTTTAAAATTATTTTACTACCAGAATATCTTTAAGTGATAGAGTATTAATAATTTAAAAATTTTAAATTAAATATTTAATTAATTTACTTTTATATTTAGTAGAATTTTTAATAAAAAATATTAAATATTTATTAGTTAATTCTATAGAGGTAAAAATTATCTATACTCTA
>KZ826463.1:0-26212 GCA_003184635.1 Aspergillus sclerotiicarbonarius CBS 121057
CTTTGTTTTCTATCTATACAATGTTGCGTGACTTGTGTGCCCTGGGTCCTGTGTAGGAGCATTACTTTATCCAGCTCACGCTCCGCCAACTACCCAGGATACTTTAATTATATATCCAGCTTCGACCTCTGAGGGTGCTTGGTCTTGTCAGTACTGAACAAGAAAAGAAAGTTTCCATCACATGACAGTCTGGAAGCCTACTGTAGACAAAGAATCGTCCCCTCGGTCGCAAACCCCTACTACCAGGATAACGTCTCCCTGACGCAACAATTATCCAAGCCCGAAGCAGCAGGATTCACGAAGAGGTTATAAGCTTATCCGGCGGAACGGCAGCCGAATGTCGCTCTCCCGACGGACAGACGGTTAATTTTGACGTCACTTGGCCACATCCCCTTCAGAGAGTATATTAGTATTGAATGTGTCTTCATTGATCAACACTTGATCTGTTTGGATTAAGCTGAATCATAGTATCTCGCATATCATACCATATCTATACACTCTGAACACAATGGCTGCCTACGCTGGTGGTCTTACTGGCGGTCGCCCATCTGCTGTGCGGTAGGTCTTTCCTTATACTTCCTATGTGCTGGGTCTGATGAGCATAGATCTCGCAACATTGCTGTCTTTAGTATGGTTAGCATGATTACCGGCGGGTGGATGCTCTTCCGCGCCCAGTCCCCGAGCAAGGAGGAGAAGCTGTACTCGCAAAAAGATATCCGGACTATGGTTGGAGGGGAGACCGGGGAGAATCGGACGGGTCGTGCCCCGAGTCATCAGAGTAAGGACTGAACTGGTCTTGAGAGAATATAATCGGTTGGATGGTGTACAGTACTGATACGAGAGGCGTATGGGGTTATGACTTGTATGAAATGAATTATATGATAATCACAAATGCCATGACCACCTAATTAATGCCAATACTTCGGAGCCACCCCCTTGACACTCGGCCACACCTCCTCCACAACCTGCACCACCTCCTCCGGCAACGCCCCCTTCTCCAGATCCGCCAGATTGGCCTCCAAATGCTTCACACTACTCGCGCCCACAATAATCGCATCACCCAACTCCTCCTTCAACTCCGAATGATACTTCAACCACCTCAACGCCACCTCCCCCAAGCTCACCCCATACTTCCCCGCCACAGCCTGGATCCTCTCCACCGCATCAAAATACACATCATTCCAATACCGTCCATGATGCAACTGTCCTTGCATAATCTTCGGATCGAATCTCGACCCGGCCTCAAACTCCGTCTGATTCCGCGTATACCGTCCCGTCAGGAATCCCCCCGCCAAGGGCTGGAAGGCATACAGCGCGATGCCGTATTTCCGGAGGCACGGGAACAGTTCCCCCTCGATGGAACGCTGCAACGCGTGGTAGATGCCTTGGTAGACCGTCGGCATGATCCAGTTGTTTTGTTTGCAGATTTCGCAGATTTGGGCGACTTCCCAGGACATGTAGTTGCTGATGCCGAAGCGGGTGAAGTGGCCTTCTTGGTGGAGGTTGTTGATTTCACGAAGGGTGGCTTCGATGGGGTTCACTCGGTCGGGGCCGTGCAGGTAGAACATGTCGATTTTGGTGGTGCCGAGGGATTTTAGACTGTCGAGGAGTCCGCGGCGGATGTCCGAGGGTGTGTGTGTGTAGGAGATGACGGAGGGGAGGGGACGGATGCCGTTGGGGTACAGTTTGGTGTCCATGGTGAGGCCGCGCTTCTCCCAGTCGAGATCCGCGAGCATCTCTTCTGATGAGCCGCCGCCGTAGAGCCGCGCGGTGTCGATCTCGGTGTGGCCGTGGCGTTGGAAGATGTCGAGGATTTGGGAGGCTGTCTCGGTGTCGTGGACTCGGGCGCCCAGGGTGTCTGGGTTGTTAGGATGGGTGTTGGGTGTTGGGATGGGGACTCACTGGGTTTGCCGAATGTCATGGCGCCGAAGACGATCTTGAGGTTGTTGTTCGCCATGTTGGTGGTCTTGGATGAGGATGGAAAGGTAGGGTGTATGAGTGTATAGTTGCTATCTCGTAGTTGAACATCTTGAGGGAAATGCTGGTTTTATATGCCACTGGTTAGTTGTTCTCGACTGTGAGTTATGTCCGATGCTTATGTCTAAATCCGTCGCGCAGGTGCGGGTGCACTAACCCATCCTAGTTAGATAGTCGACGAAAATGGTTAGTGTAGCACTAAATGCTGACACTCGCATTTGCGCTTGGCCGGATTGGGAAATAGCTCGCCGCCAAGGCATCGCATGTTCGTCTCGATGCAGCCCAATCTCTGAATTATCTGTGGCTTCAAGCACTTGACGGATTTAATTTTATGTGATGAAGTACCTCGTGTACAAAGAATCTACAAACCGATCAGTCGTGTAGAAGTCAGTGACAATGCCTTGGGATATAAAATATATTGGATGCACATTCACTGGACATATTCATCATACAAATGTTCTTTCTGGATCTCTGGATCAGGGGAGGAGGTAGCCTGTTCCATCATTCTACCGGGGATATCGGGAATAATGGCCTCTCTCCCCGTTGCTTGCGCCATGCATTGGTCGACCGAAATAACTCCCAGCAATCTTGCACTGCCCAGCCCCACAACCGCACAAAGGTTTCTGTAACCTCCCACCCCTCGGGATCCCAGGGGTCTTTCCAAACAATCACCCCGGTTTCCCCCATCCCGCTGTTACGGTCATGCCCCGCCCGAGATCTCTCGTGGCCGCACATATCATGGCACAGCTGGATGTCATCCATCACACTCTCCGCGAGGATGAGGTTATCCCGCATCTTGGGAATGGGGATCAAGTCTAACCATGGGTGATGTGGAACTGTCTGCTGAATCAAAGTGGGCTGTAATGCCGGGGGCAGCACATCTTCTCGATTGTATGTCACCGGGCACCGTGGTCCAATCGTGCTAAACATCGACAATGCATCATCATCTTGCATGTCGACGGCCCGGTAGCCCAGAACATCAATATTGGTGTTCAATGCTCGTAGAATATTCAATCGAGTAACTCGCAGAAGCAGGTCCGCCCGTGGCGACCCGGCTGCAACCTCGATATGTATCATCGCTTCCAGTTGTCGAATGACGCTTCGGGCTTTCGGGGCCAGAGGTCCCAGGATGGGCAGTCCATCCAAGGACTTGAAGTCGACAGACTGGGGAACCAGTGCGGTGGATCGCGATGGGAGATCGGCTGGCTGCGAGGCATTCGGCAATGCTTTGGCTAAATGCTGACGGCGTCCTATCAAACCGTCAGCTAGGCCGGACGAGATTCAGAACGTCCACTAACTTCGGGCCCTCTGATTGAGCCGGTTCTGCAGTTTCCGCCTCTCCTTCGAGTCCGTAACGCCGATCCACACGTCCTCGAGCCTGACTTCGATCCGGTCCGGCGGTTGCAATTCCAACTCCTTCATGGCTCTTTCAGGTAATCGCGTCATGTACAAACAAGTCACTCAGGCTGACACTTGCAGGATGCTAGTGGTGCGTTGAGGGGCAGACGGCAAGTTATGAGGTGACTTTGCCCCCGCCGTTATTCCCGGCTTATTTCCGAGGCTTACCATGGGTCGGCATCGATCGACTCGGCACTGCGATACGGTTTATATTGGGTTATGCGTATGATGAAACAGCTTCCGGCGATAATTCAGTTACAGCATCCAGTCTCCTTGACAGCAGCATGGTTGTACCGCATAGATTCACGTTTGATGAGTGGTGCCTCTAGGAGTCGCTTGCAGTCCATGAGATGAGCCAGGTTCATAACCCACCCGTTCAATTGCTCATCATTTTGTCGACATGACTGTCCTGCCTGTTCCCAGCTGTATATGGACCATCGTCACGCCTGCGACATCAACTGCGTATATGCTGCCCTGCTGCCTGCGAGGCTTAGATATCGATCCATTTCAGGGCGCAGATATCATTCAGCATCCAAATTCACCAGGTCTCTTCGTTGATGTCTAACGGCTGTTCTGACATGTCCTGTGTCGGACTAACACTCGCGCAAAACCATTATATCCCAGGCACTTGTCGAAAGGTTGCTTTCTGCAGATCGGAACCGCACACCTCGATTGGGCCACCCTCTAACAATAGACTGATAACTAAATATAGCGGCAGTTGATAAGTTGGAGATACTGGTTCGATGGAGTCGAATGGAAGAAAACAGCCAGGGGTTCCCAGGGATATCACGGTCGGCCATTGCCGCGGCCGAGAATCTGCTAGCGGCTACTTGCATATCTTTATTCTCCGAACCTAAAGTGATGGTATGAGTATTTTCATATTTCCAGGGGACTCTTCCTGTCAGCAAAGCTCTGGTAGAGCCTCGGTTCGGAATGTTCCGCAGCCATGCTCTCTGTCAATCAGAACTAGGCCGCGAGGTTATCGGCCGCGACTACTGGAAATAACTTCTCCCTTGGGCTAGTCCTCCGTTCTTCGGAGGCCGACACCTGGCTAAGAAAGTCACGCATTGGCTGATTCGTCATCGCCGAACTACTCCAGATGTACCACTGCGTATTTCGAACCAAACAGCCCAGGCTCCAGTCAAGTGGCTGCAGAGACCAGGTTCATCTTGCTGAACAGCTGAGAGCTTGAACCCCTTACACGGCAAAAAGATATCCCGCAATGCTGATTGACTTTAATGTCCAGCAACCTGCATGAAACTAACCTGAATGTCGGCTGACTGGCCTACATCGGCGTGACCCCGGCCAACGCGTCGATTGGCAATCTATTCCCCCGATAGGGCCAAATCCAAGGGCAGGATCACACGATTGTCCGCTGCAGGGAGCGACCAGGGAGGAAGCGCCATCCTCACGGGAGCCTATCTCAAAAGCGGGGGAGCAGGATTCGGAGCCCCATAGCCAATAAGCATTGACCCCATTGGAGATAAACGTGGTTGGCAATGTGGTGACGGTGGTTGATCGACCAGCGATTAGCCTCCATCCTTAGCTCCACGCGGCCCCTCCGCGCCGCCAGAGATAAGGCCACTCACAGCACCACTTCAGCACGCCATCCGAAGTAAACTGAGAGCATCGCCATCGCACCACTGCCTGACTATACATACGCAAGAGTTGGCCCCAATGGTGTTTGAAACTTTTCATGCCACCGGGTTGCTGCCTACCACATGCCCCTTGCGGGCTCAACCCTCCTGCGTCCCTGGAGAAGGCCGGAGATGCACGATCGCTCCGAGTCGGCCGCTCCGATGCTAAGGGCAGACACCATGACTCGTGGCTGGCCTAGAGCTTATCGGAAACGTCAACCGTTGGTGACACTGCATCCGCTAGAGCTTCATGGTCGCTCTTGGCTGCCGGGGATTCCAGTAGTACCCCAACGATAGGATGGTGTGCTTCACCTGCATCCTGTTATCATCCACGGTGGGACTATCGCAAGATGCACCTACCCATGCCTGCCGTGTCGTTCCTTCGCACCTGTTGGTGACTGATAAGATGCCCGGATCCGCGGGGTTCGTCGTTTCGTCTCATATCACTTACAAAGCACTGCTTGTCCGGTCGCTGTTGCGCCAAACGTGTTCTTCTGCGTTCTGTAGGAGGCAGCAAGCATGGCTTCGGATTCTCTCCCAGACAGCACGTCCAAAGATGTTGTCGAGACCAAGCAAGCTGATCTTGACGTGGATGGCGACCTACTTGAACAGAATGACGATTTGAAAAAGGAGCACCTCGTGGCCGAACAACAGGAGCTCACTCCGGTCGAAGCGTTCAAGTGGAATGTCGAGGGAGACCAGTCACCCTGTGAGGATGACTTGTCCGGTGCATGGTCGATCGTCTGCTGACTGATGTGGCAGTTCCGGAAGTGGCCGCGTGCGTGCCAAACACCGATGATCCAAGTTTACCCTGCAATAGTGAGTTGACTTGGAAATGAACTGATATTGATGCTGATGTAGCGCAGCTGTCCGTGCGTGGGTTCTGACCACAATCTTTGTGATGGTCTTTGCGGGTGTCAATCAGTTTTTCAGTCTGCGATACGTGCGTGTTTCATCTGGTATATTCCGTGCGAAGCTAATTGTTTAGCCATCTCTCACGGTTCAATATGTCGTTGCCCAACTACTCGTCTTTCCAATAGGACGAGCGTGGGAAAAGCTGCCTCGGTGGAGGGTGCCGCTAGGAAAATTATCATTCGACCTCAACCCCGGCCCATTCAGCATCAAAGAACATGCCTTTATTGCTATTGTACGTGCATCAGTTTACAATACCTCATCGCCTCAGACTGACAAGAATAGTGTGTCAACATTAGCGCCAGCACAGCGTATGCTTCCAGCTCACTGGTCGCGATCATTATGCCGCAGTACTGGGGCAAGGACTACGGGGCAGGATTCTCATTCCTGTACCTCTTGACATCACAAATGATGGGGTGAGTCCCTCGCTGCAGTCTGATGGCTCAACTGACAGATTAGATTCGGCCTTGCTGGCGTGTCCCGTCGTTGGCTCGTCTATCCGGCAGCCTTGATCTGGCCTCAGTCTTTGTCGTCGACCATCCTCTTTCGGGCCCTTCACGAGCCGGAAAATCGCGCCCCCGCCAATGGTTGGAAGCTCAGTCGCTACCGCTTCTTTGGATATGCGACTCTCTTTGCATTTGTGATTTACTGGTTCCCCGATTACATCTGGACGAGTCTCAGCACGTTTGCGTTTGTCACCTGGCTTGCGCCGCATAACCAGAAAGTCAACACTATCTTCGGAGTCAGTTACCATCCCTCGACATGCTTTTCTGCATCTGCTGACTGTTGTAGATGAACTCTGGTCTCGGGCTGCTGCCGATCAGTTTCGACTGGACGCAAATCAACTACGCCGGGTACCCTCTCATGACGCCTTTCTACATCACCTGCAATGCCTTTGCCGTGGTGGTCTTCTTCTACCTTTTTCTCTCGCCCATTCTGTACTACAAAGACGTCTGGTTCAGTGCATAGTGAGTCGCAGATGCATCTGCATGGGTTATGCTAACATGCGCAGCCTCCCTCTCCTATCGTCGTCGACATTTGACAACACCGGCAGCTCGTACAATGTGTCGCGGGTTGTCGATGCCAACGGAGACTTTGTCCTCAGCCAATACAAGGAGTACTCTCCCATGTACATTTCCATGTCATACTCGCTCACCTATGGTCTGTCGTTCGCGGCCGTCACGGCCATCGTGGTCCACACGTACCTCTACAACGGTGCCGAGATCTGGGCCAAGTTCAAAAACTCCCGTCATGGAGGTGAAGACATCCATCGTCGTTTGATGCACGCATACCGCGAAGTACCGGATTGGTGGTACGGGGGTTTGTTTGTTTTCATGGCAGGACTGGGCATTCTCACCGTCAGATATTGGGAAACTGGCCTGCCCGTGTGGGGATTCATTGTCGTCTGCTGTGGAATGGGCGTTGTTCTGATCATCCCGGAGGGCATTCTGGAAGGCACGACAAACCAGCGCATCTTCCTCAACATTATCACCGAGTTGATTGCAGGATATGCCTGGCCGGGAAAGCCGGTGGCCAACATGATGGTCAAGTGCTACGGATACAACTCGGTCAAGCACGGGATGGACTTTGCCCAGGATCTCAAGCTCGGACAATACATGGTGAGTGATTCCGCAATCACACACTTCAGGCACTGACCGGTCAGAAAATCCCCCCTCGTGTCCTCTTCTTCGGTCAGGTCTATTCCAGCATCCTGGCTACCATGACCCAGACAGGCGGTGAGTACCACGTCCCCTCCATGGAATCCATCTGACGGTATATAGTCCTCCGATGGATGATGGGACATATCACCGGACTGTGTGATACGGACAATGCCCAGCGATTCACCTGTGCCGGGGCCAAGGTGATGTACAACGCCAGTCTGATTTGGGGCACCATCGGTCCTCAGAGAATGTTCCAGTCGGGACAGGTGTACCACTCGCTGATGTATTTCTTTTTTATCGGAGTACGTCCACTTCCACTGATATTTTCTGTATGCATGCTAACTATAGTAGCCCGTGGTGACGGTGATTGTCTGGCTCATCTACCGCCGGTATCCGCAGAGTTGGGTGCGGTATATCAACGTTCCGATCTTCTTCAACGCCGCTGGAAACATCCCCCCTGCCAATACCAGTTCGTACTTGACTTCTTACTGTCCGACGCAAACTGACCTTCTCCAGCTCAATACTCCCTCTGGTTCTTCTTCGGGTTCCTCTTCAACTACCTCATTCGTAAACGCGCCTTTGCCTGGTGGAAGAAGTACAACTGTGCGTCCATTCCTACCCATACCCACCAACGTATCAAATATGGCTAACTCTCGTCGATAGACCTCTTCCAAGCCGCCATGGACACCGGCACAGCCATCGCCACCATCCTCATTTTCTTTGCCCTGGGATACACCAACACCACCTTCACCTGGTGGGGCAACACGGTTGGATCCAACACGGATGATGCCAACTCGGTGCCGTGGTTGACGGTTCCCACGGGTGGACATTTCGGGAAAGGGCCGGGGGAGTTTTAATTCTTGCTGAAGTAGTTGCTTAAGGATTGTTATTTATTCATGAGTTGGCATTAATAGCGCTGCGAATATACCAAGCTGGTTATTCATTGTATTATGGGGTTCTTGTTGGCGGTGTCTATATTTAGACACATGTCGATGTAAATGATACAGATGGATGATAGTAAGAGGTAATTGGGTTGGGTTCGCGAGCCTGATGAATAGTACTCGGATTTATTTATGCAATTCCATGGATAAAACCTTTCAGTTTATGTGGATAATCCTGTTATCCGGCACCAACTCCGACAGATAAGTGAAGGCTACGGTGGCATCCGACCCTACGACCTACGTAGCCTCCTCCACATGGTTGACAGTATCAATCAGCAAAGCCGCATCAACCAATAAGAAGCAATGACGTGCATGCGGCTACGAGTTGTGACATCAAATTTACTAACTCGCGGGCAGTCCCTTATCAGCCTCTGGGCGAATCTATACAGATTTTTTCTGCCCGATGGGTTGTGGGTGGTATCGGGTATCCGCGGTTCTGCTCGGTTAGGCTCGGGCGCAGCCACAATGCCGAGCGGCGGTTCCTGGCCCGAGCCACAGTGCCGACGGTTTCCGCTGTCAGGTTTGGAGGGACCCGGTCAGGGCAGGAGAGGTGATTGGCCCGCGGGAAATTAGGGACGGAGTTGTGGCTGGTGTATAAGACAAGAGGATAACGGGCTGCGGAAAAAGATGGAGCGCTGGATCGTGCATTCCAGGGCTTTGATTGTTTCGGTGTCTGTGGGTGGGAATTTACCCTGGCCCTGTGGCCTAGATGGCACCATGGAGGAATCGGGTGGAAGAGAAAATTTTGATAGTGGAATCAGTCTAGTTGGGTGGATAGCCTGGCTGTTGGGGCCGTAGGGAGGAGTACTTATATCGGTGGGCAGTGCCCTGGAGGGCGGTTTTGTTAGGCATGTGTTTTATCAGTCGTTTCTCAGCAGTGTATTGGGATTGCTGGTCGGTATGGAGCACGTCATGGAATACGCCAAGGACCCCTCGCCGGTCGATAGCGCCAGTGATGATTATTCCGATGAACACCCCGATCATCCCGACTCGGTCGAGCTCGCTCGCATCAACACATACCGTCTGCAACAGAGGGCCACGGTAGGGTCGACACGAGGCCCTGAGCCTAGACAAGAATGGCTGCCTATGGGCGCTGGCAAGGAGTATCCGCCGGTGCTTCCTGATCCCGAGACATACGTGGTGGAATTCGATGGTGCAGATGATCCGCTTCATCCATGGAACTGGTCGATAGCACGGAGGTCGGTTATGTTGCTTGCTGCTGTTGACAACGACTGATCGGTATAGGGCTCTCCTCGTCTCCATCCTCTGCTATTCGACCTTCGCTACAGCCTTCACCAGCGCGGTCTTCTCTGCTGCCATCAGTGCCGTCAGCAAGGAGTTCCATGTCGGAAGAGAAGTCAGTACCCTCGGTGTCACTCTATACGTGTTTGGATTCGCCGCCGGACCGACCGTTTGGGCACCGGCATCAGAGCTCATCGGACGGCGCTGGCCGTTGTCCATTGGTCTGTTCGGATGCGGAATCTTCACCATTGCTGCCGCCACTGGCAAAGATATTCAGACTATTATGCTGGGCCGGTTCTTTGGCGGTTTCTTCGCTGCCAGCCCCGTCTCTCTGGTTCCAGCCGCCTTTGCGGACCTGTTCAGCGCTGCCCATCGGGGCGTCGTCATGTCGATCTTCTGCATGGCGGTGTTCATCGGTCCGTTCGCGGCCCCGTTCGTGGGTGGCTTCATCGCCACGAGTCCATTGGGGTGGAGATGGACCATGTATATCTCGGCCATCATGGTCTTTTTCGCATTCGTGCTGGTGTTTCTCTTCCTCGACGAGACATACGCCCCGGTTATTCTCGTCCGCAAGGCGGCCGTCCTCCGTCGCCAGACCCGCAACTGGGGCATCCACGCTAAACAGGATGAAGTGGAGGTCGATATCAAAGAACTGGTTCGCAATAACTTTACTCGTCCGTTGACCATGCTGATCACGGAGCCAATCCTTCTTCTCATTTCTCTGTACATCTCCTTCGTCTATGGTCTTATCTATGCCCTTCTCGGCGCATATCCTGTGGTCTTTGACGACGTGTACGGCATGAGCATGGGCGTCGGTGGCCTCGCCTTTATCGGTCTCATTCTGGGGGAGCTGATCGGCGGTGTCTTCATCTTGTGTCTGCAAGGCTCCTACAAGCGCAAGCTGGCTGCGAACGGAGGCAAGCCCATCCCTGAATGGCGTCTCCCGGCTGCGATTGTTGGCGCAGTGGCTTTTGCCATTGGCATGTTCTGGTATGTCATCCTCTTGCGCGTCCTTGTGCGAAAAGATACTAACGAATCAGGTTCGGCTGGACCGGCTACACGAGCAAGATCCACTGGATGGCCCCGACCGCAGCGGGCGTCCTGATCGGATTCGGCATCTTGTGTATTTTCCTGCAGTGCTTCAACTATATCGTCGATTGTTATCCGACCTTGTACGTATACTTCCTTGTTGGGGAAAACGTGATGCTAATGAGAACAGGGCTGCGTCCACCATTGCTGCCAACACTATCCTCCGGTCGGCGGTCGGCTGTGTCTTCCCACTGTTCTCGCGCCAGATGATGGTCAATCTGGGCGTGCAGTGGGCGGGAACCCTGCTGGGGTGCATTGCGGCCATTATGATTCCCATGCCAGTGGCGTTTATGATCTTTGGCCCGTGGATCCGGCAACGGAGTAAGCTGGCTGCGTCGCCGGTTCGCGATGCGGAGAAGAAAAGTAATGTTTGATGTAGATATGACGGATAGATTATACCCTTAATGATATTCATGCCAACGTACTGTTCTAGCGTAGGTTGTATAGCGAAGATCCTCTGGCGGGCACAGAGAGAGATGGACTCACTTTCAACCTCACCTGTTGAAGTAATCTCGTCCATAGTCAGTGCTATATATGGTTGATTGCGATGGAGGGGCAGTTATATGTGGCTGATTGGTTGCCTCTGAGATTAAGCTTACTTTCGAGATCCCACTCTGGGGCAACATTTCAGGCCCACCGTCCACCATACTGCCGCATTCAGATAAATTCAGATAAATTCAGTAGGTAGTAGAGAAGTAGAAAAGACACCTCTGGACTCTGTGGATCCATTGGCCGCTTTTAATACTAGGTTCGTTGATTTGTTGACGTAATGGCACTGCATGTGCGGTCAACGTAGTTTGCTGCGGATGCTGTATATCTCGTGGGCGTTCGGCTGCTTCGGTGAGCGCTCCTTCCCACTATGTTGGACAACACCACACCACATGGGAAGATGTAACGTAATGTAAAAGCGGTATGGAACTATTTCTTCAAGGATTCTACTCCGTTGAGTTCTCTGGTATGTTTTGTTTTTCTTTCATTAAACAGGCGGTGTTTCTTGACTGTCTGTGCGCTAGGGGCACCGGGTAACCCCTTTCATAGCCAAATCGATCCGGGAGAAGTTTTTATGAGCCGTGATGTGATTCCAGCACCAACCAAGACTGCCGAGTACCGACTATGCGGTGGAGTTAAAAGTTCTGTTCATGATAAACAAGTCGGAGGAGGGCAGACGGGCGAGCAGTGGAGGCACGCAAAGGCTATTTGGCTCCACTCGGGCCGCCGTGTTGATCCTCCTCGCATTTTGCAGGCTCCGATTTGTGAATTTCACCGCCCGGCCACGCCAATGGACCGTGTCGAGACCGCTTTCACCCCTGATTGGAGGTTGAGGCTGTGTTGAAGCTACATCCCGTTGAGGAGAGGATCCTCTATCTGGATTGCAGAGGCATCAGAATGCCCCCCACTTAACGGCCCCCAGTTTCTCCGTCTGCGGCACGCTGATAACTCGATTCTTCCAACACGACGTTTCCGTTTCCCCCTCATCCTTGGCACGAAATCCGTCCACAATGCCCGCTTTCGAGAAGCTCAAGGGCATCCACAGCCCCCTTCCTGGCTCATTTCGCAGTATGCTCCTACTGATTACCGTCTCAGACTCAATGCCAGCTGACAACGAAAATAGGTGAATGCAACAAAGCGGCCCAGATCCTCGATGCCTTTACCAATCCCGCCAACCTCGATGGCCCCGACAGTCTCATTCCCCCAAAGGTCCTGGCTGCGGCCAAGGTGAGTCACGCGGTCCTGCGCATTTCCTGCCCATGACTGACACGGGCGCAGGGTTTCGCCGTCTTTTCCGTCTCCAAAGTCGGCATCGTTGGCTCAGTCCGGATGGGTTCCGGGATTCTGATTGCGCGTCTCAAAGAGGGCGACTGGTCAGCTCCTTCAGCCATTCTGACCGCTGGCGTGGGCGTGGGCGGACAGATCGGCCTCGAGGTCACCAATTTCGTGTTCGTTCTCAATACTACTAGCGCCGTCCGCACGTTTGCCCAGCTCGGAAGTCTGTCGCTGGGAAAGAATGTGTCATTTGCCATGGGACCGTCGGGCCGATATGGGGAAGTGGGCGGGGTGGTGAGCGCCGGGGGCGTTGCAGGCGTCTTTTCCTACGGGCAGAACAAAGGCTTCTTTGGCGGGTTCAGCACCGAAGGGAGCATGCTGTTTGAGCGTCGGGGCGCGAATCAGAAACTATATGGCAAAAAGGTCAAGGCGCGCGCTCTGCTCGAGGGCCAATTTCCCCCACCGGAGGAGGCCGACAATCTGATGCGCGTGCTGCGTTCGGATCTCTTCGCTCCCCGGCCGGACTTGTTCAAGACATCGTCTCTCTCATCTCCGAAGGTGTCGCTGTCTTCGGATGGGGCATCCGAGCTCCCTGCAGGGAAAGACGGGGAGAAGTTGCCAATTGAGATGCCAGCTGACGAGGTAGTCAAGGTACCTGCAGAACTGCCGGCCGAGTTCATCGCGGAGCTGCCCGCGGAAGTAGTCCCGGACATCTACTTTGACCAATCCAAGGAGAAACCCCTACCGGAACTGCCAGGAGACACTAATCAATTGCGACCTGCAAAGAGTTGATTGACTCGACGAAAGCAAATAAAAACTTTCGAAAATTGCGGAATCTAGGTTGGCTCCGCAGGAAACCAGCGGGCGGTCAATTTCCCTTGGGTGTACAGAACGAACATCATCGTGAGGCAGCCTGGAGGGAGCTTGCCATAAAAGCCGATGATAGGCCATGCCCACGCCTCCAAAACAACATCGCCGTCAACTATTGCAATATTCTCCTCCTATGCCCTTTAGCTGAAGGCCTCGCAGGGTCTGAAGCATTATAACGAGCTCTTGGCCTGCTTTCCACGACCATCAAAACTCCAATCTATCTGGGTGGCCATCCTCACCTTGACCCCCAGCTCATTCGCAAACGCGCGAACCAGGCCAGGGTTCTGCTGGAACCACCGTCCCGCCTGGACCGCATCAATGCCAGACTGCACCACTTCCTCGGCCAGAGCCCCGGTTTTGATCCCACCAACCGCCGAGATCGGCAACTTGTCGCCAACCGCCTCCTTGATTTCCTTCGCAAGATGCACCTGATAGGCAGGGCCAGACCGAATAGCGATTGCCGATTTGGGGTGGATACCACCGGAGCTGACATCCACCAAGTCCACCCCGCGGTCAGCCAAGAGAGGGGCAATCTGGACCGACTGCGCAACCGTCCAACTGTCGGGGAACTCTTTTGTCAGGGTTTCATCAAACTCGAACCAATCGGTAGCACTGATCCGGACCAATAGTGGCATTGTTGCTGGTATGACCGCCCGAATTGCCTCACAAACTTCCAACAGCAGGCGGATCCGGTTCTCAAAATCACCGCTATACTCATCCGTTCGTCGGTTACTAACCGGGCTCAAGAACTGGTGCAGCAGATATCCGTGGGCGGCATGGATCTCAATGGCGTCGAAATTGGCCTTGACGGCTCTTTCAGCAGCTTTCGCAAAGTCTGTCTTCAAGACCTCAATATCGCCCACGGTCAGAGCCTTGGGCACGGTGTGAACTCCCTCTTCATGGGGGATTGCCGACGGGCCAACGATCTCGTCCGGCCACCCACCGACTTCCTTGGCAGCCATCGCGTTCCGGCTCAGCCAGGGAGCAACGCCGCTCCCCTTTCGACCTGCGTGGGCTAGTTGAATGGCAATCTTCTGACCCTGGCCGTGAGCAAACTCGGTGATGCGCTTCAATGGCTGGATCTGGCCATCCTCGTAGAGACCCAGATCCTGCGGAGTGATACGTCCGACTCTCTGCACGGCGGTGGATTCCATGACGGCTAGGCCCGGGCCGCGCTGGATGATTCCACCCAGATGCGTCAGATGCCAATCATTGGCATAGCCATCTTTGGCGGAGTACTGACAGAGGGGGGCCAGAAACAGACGGTTTGGGAGCGTCACGCCGCGGATGATGAGAGGGGTGAAAAGCTTGGTGGATCCCTCGATCTGAGTGCCGGCTGGAGGCTGCTGCGCTGGCGTGTAGTAGGAGATGCCTTGGGCGGCGATGTTGTCGATGATGTCCTGCACCATGTTTATTTGACAATGACAAATTGCAGGAGAGTGATGTACTCGGGAAGACTGTCAGTGTACCTACATAGATATAAATAGGGCATAGGCGCCGGTGACATTATTAATGTGCCAGGCTATTGCTAATATAAATTGGTCATGTAACAATGGGACAACATGGCGTGACTACATCATGGCCAATGGGCAACTGTGTGCACATGGTTGATCGGATCAACCCTGATATATTCCCATATCATCCTAAACCTCTTCAGCTGCATGAGAGCGGAGGATAAGCCATTGCTTGATAAGCAATGCTGTCACCATGCCCAACCACGGTCAGTTATTGGTTGCCTGCATGCATGGCCCGCCGACAAGGCAAGCGCTTAAGTCGGTTTTCACTGTCCGCGGGTTGTCCCGATGATTTGATTTTATCCGGGCCATCTTTTAACCTGGACCAGGTCTCTCATTTTCCTCGTTCTCGCGTTCCAGGTGGATCCCCAGCCAGAGACTATGGATTTTGTCTAGCGACCGTTGGAACATGTTTCGCCGACAATGTATTAGCCCTGCGGGTGAGACATTGACTGAGGATCATTGTTTCTTGTCTGTCAACTTGTCGTGGGATAAGGGGCATTTTCTCGATTCCTACCTTTGCGAACTGCAGAATATGGACCAGTCCTCAACAATGACTGTAGAGCTAAAAAGAAGCGAAGTGAAGAATGCAAGTCAGCGGCACAGCTGACACCTTGTTCTCCAGGCAGCCACAGGGCTGCGGTCCGCGATGGATCATTGGTGGGGCCCTAAGCCATCCGAGGCGGCATAACCAAGGCAAACCAGCCCTGTTCCAGGATAGATGATAACCCAAAATAGTCACATACTACTACGGAGTAGGTACATACTATGTAGGTAGTACCTTCAACTTAAAACGCTTCATAGCCACCGGCGGACCCCGCAGATCGGCAGTCCGACCGCCACATCATCATTGGGGGAAGCCAGCAGCGAACAAAATACCTGCTCCGGAGTAGATCAGCCTGGATAAGCGCTTCAAGACCCGAGTGAGCCAGTGAGCCGCCAGTGGACCGCTGAACCGCCTTGGGGACCTAGGCAAATGGGGAAGCGATACTGGCTCGTGTTGGCCCCACTGGGATTCGCTGGAGCTCGCCCTCCTTACCGCTTTGGGTATGCTTGTCAAAGGCTTGGCTTTAGCTTGGGGGCTGTGAGGCTGAGGCGCCATGCTTGTTGCTTTGGGCCCGGCCAGTAGACCCGTCAGCCGGAGGTCATATAAAAATTCATTCCCTGCATCTCGTGTTCTCCTGTTTCCAAACCCCTCACCTCTTTCCCTGCCTGACACCACACTCCCGTCCTGCAACATCATCTTCGACATCCAGGTCGACCACAGCCTCGACGATGGGCCGCTTATTGAATTTCATCCACGAACACCACTCCTCCAATCATACCTGCCCCTCCCATGTCGTCTCCGAAGGTATTCAGACCCCGCGTGCCAGCATGGTCGGTGATCTAACCCTGCACCAGATGAGACCAAGAATGTGGTGGGCAACTTGTCCTTCTACCATCTAAACATGATCATCTCGGGCGCGAGTACGGTATTGGCCTGTGTGATCATCTTCGCGTTGATGATGAGACATGCGACGCGGTTCAGCAATCCGACCGAGCAGATCAGGTAGGATCCGGATCCTGAATGAGCCCAAACCAGTTTTAACCCCTCCCAGAGTCATGAGAATCAGCAGCGTCGTCCCCGTTTACTCCATCTTCTCCTTCCTGTCCGTCTGCTTCCCCAACGGCTACGTCTACTTCTCGTCCTGGCCGGACCCGTTTGAGGGTCTCGCCCTGTACAGCTTCTTCTTGCTTCTGTGCGAGTTCATCGCCCCGAGCGATGAGCAGAGAGTGGGGTTGATTGCGACCCTGAAAATCAAGCCTTCCAGGTTGCGGCGCAAGGCGCCTCCGGTGGACGGATTGACCTGGTTCAAGGTTCGTGCCATGTCCCGTGCTGCATGTGCAATGGGCATAGACACTGACTGGAGGTATAGCGTACCTATTATGTGGTCGTGCAGTATCCAATCGTTGCCCTGATCACAACGGTGGTCTCCTGTATCACTCAGGGTGCCGGAGTGTACTGCCTGGATAGCAAGGAGCCCTACTTTGCGCACATTTGGGTATGTCACCATCCCGAAGGACAGCGGACAGCTGCTAATGACATTGTCGGCAGATTACGATCATCAAAAACGTGTCAATTTCCTTTGCGGTCATGGCCGTCGTCAAATTCTATATGCAGCTGAAGGGCCACATGGAGGAGCACCGGGCCCTGGCGAAACTGTTGGCGTTTAAGCTGATTGTCGGCTTGACTTTTGCGGAGAGTGTATGTTTCCTGTCCTGTTCCATCCAGTACACCGCTAACGACCATAGATCCTGTTCACCATCCTCCGAACGGCCTCGATCCTCAAGGCATCGTCGGCAATGACCTACACGGATATCACGATCGGACTGCCGACCATGATCATTTGCATCCAGATGGTGCCGCTGGCCTGCTTCTTCCACTACGCCTACAGCGTCAGCCCCTACAGCGTGATGAAGCTGCCCCTCGCGAACCAGCCGCGGTACGAGCCCGTGGACGACATTGCGGAGATCAAGATGCGGCAAAAGTACCAAGGAGGCCCGCTGGGGATCTACGCGTGGGCCCAATTTTTCAACCCGGTGGCCATGGCCCGGGAGTTTGTGTTCCCCTTGACCCTGGTGAACACGGCGGCGCGGTCGCCGGAGCATCAGATCCTGACTCCGGAGCAGCAGGATGAGCGGTATGAGGGGCTGTAAATGATGCTGTGATTGATGTGTTATGACCTGCCAAGCGTACAAAGTACTCGGTATAGAATATGCCATTGTTTATTTCCATTGTACTGTGTATTGTGACAGAAGTGGGGAGTGCCAAGCCCTGCGAGTCGGTGAGCAGACTTAATAATCCACGCTCCGTAAAGCTTTCTGCCCGACGGTCGGAAGTCTTCGGGCATCCTTCCGGCCCCTCCCCGAGTCGACGGCCTCAACATCACGTTGCATCCTATTATCATCCCCCCCCCGGCCGACGGTGTAGGTCGATGTGGCATGGCCCCCCTGCACCATGGATGATCGCGCCAGCCAATCCCCCGCGGCTCCTCCACCGCCGCCCAATCCGCGTAGCTGCATCCCTTGCAACCGTCGCAAGGTCCGATGCGACCGGCAATTCCCCTGCGGTCGCTGTGTCAAGGGCGGCGAGAAATGCGTCTTTCCGGGGCCCAAGCGAGCCCCCCGCCAGTTGAAGCGCCCGCCCATCGCCGAGGTCCTGGCCCAGCTGCGTCACTTGGAGGAAGAAGTCCAGAAACTTCGCTCTCAGCCCCCAGCGGCCGATCCCGGGTCAGCGTCCAGCTCCTCCCCACTCGGCATCCCCGCCGAACATGGCCCGGTGGGCCCAAGCCCCCAGGAAGGCCGTCTGGTCGTCAAGGAGGGCAAGAGTCGCTACATTGGTGATGAGGCCTCTGCTGTCTTGGGGGACAAGGTTCGATCCCTACCATCTTGTATCTTGGCATCATGACTGACTGGTCCTAGATTCGAGAGCTGCAGGACATCTGTGATGGATCGTCCTCCGAGGATGAGTCCGACGCCCCGGAGCTGGCAGGCTTGCAGTTCGTCAGTGCCCTGGGCGGCAACTGGCGGGATCATAGCTTGCGAGACAACTATCTTCAGCCGGCGCGAATCCAATTCTTGTGGCGCGTCTACCAGGACAATGTCGCCCCGCTGATCGCCGTCCTTCACAGACCCTCCGTCGACATCATGGTCCGTCAGGAATCGGAAAACATCAATCCAGATCCGGCCCGGGAGGCCCTGATCCTCGCCGTATGCTGTGCGGCCATTGTGAGCCTGCACCCGGACCAGTGCCTGAAGCTCCTGGGTCTAGATTACGACCGAGCCATCCAGAGCTACACCCGTGCCGTCGACCAAGCTTTGGTTCGGGCCAACTTTATCAAGTCGCAGAACATCTGCGTGCTTCAAGCCGCCGTGGTGTTCTTGTTGACTCTCCGCTACCGAAGCGACTCCAGACTGGTCTGGGCTGCGGCGGCGGTAGTGGTCCGAGTGGCGCAGGGACAAGGTGTCCATCGAGATGGTGACGTTCTCGGACTAAGTCCGTTTGACGCGGAAATACGACGCAGGCTGTGGTGGCACATTTGCGTGCTCGACATGATTTCTTCGGAAGACCAAGGAACCGACACCCAAATCCAGCCGGGGATGTTTGACACGCGCCTCCCTTCCAACATCGACGGGCAGGATCTGTCGCCATCCTTAAGCGAGCTACCGCCCGAGAGAATTGGTTCGACCGATATCACACTCGCCATTGTTCAGTGTGAGATCATCTCCAAACTCTACTGGCCAAATAGATCCCATGATGCAAACGATCCGATGGGTGATCGCGAAACGATAGTGACCGCAGTGGCGAACCGTCTCGAGGACCGATATCTGAAGCATCTGAACATGGATGTCCCGATCGAGTGGGTCTACGCAATGATCGTCAGACTGACTCTGTCCAAGATCTGGCTATCGGTTCACTACAAAGGTTTAGCGGGTAAAGGAGCCGAGAGGGGGCTGTCGCAAGAGGCCTGCGATGACGCCTTCCAGGCTGCTATCGAAACGGTCAAATTTACCATTCTGCTACACACGAACGAGACCACGTCGCAATGGGCATGGTTGTGTAAGAGCTATAAGCAGTGGCATGCAGTGGCATTCATCCTGGCCGAGTTATGCACCCGCCCCATCACAGCGGAGACCAATCATGCCTGGGAAATGGTGACAGAGATACATCGACAATGGGAGGAGGATGACACGCAAACGAGTATCATGCTCCGGAAACCCCTCAAGCGATTAATGGAGCGGGCCGCCTTGGCCCGGACCGCCAAGCTGGAGGCATCCTCTCCGTCGCAGGGGACTCAGAATGCAGTTCTTGATCCCAGCTTGCCAGGGTTGGCCCCCATTCCGGACACTGCCGTTAAGCCAGATCTGTATTCCCTTGACACGTCCGGATTCGGCACCTCAGGCACAAACTGGATCTGGGAGCCACTGATTTGATGGACGGTGCAATGCCTGCTCGGAAGATGCTGCGCCGGACCGTGGCGGGACACCTACGCCAAGGCTGTGATTAGAACACCCCCTGTGACCTGAGTACTGTGATGGAAGTTTCTAGGATGAGTTGTATAATGGTAATATGTGGGAAGGGTCGGACAGTCGGGATGATCTCGGGCTTGATCTCAACCCCGAAAGCTTGTCATTTGTAAGAAAGTTACTAACCTCGGTGTGGCGAAGGCCGATTCGCGAGACATGGCCTCACTAATCAATATGCTGTCTCCATACGATTTGTCATTGTTCCCCAGATTGGATCCCGGATCGGCAGATCTAAGGATCAGTAAGACATGCGCCGTTGGCCTCCCTAAGGATATATAAAGAAGTCCTGCCCGGACAGATTCATCACTCAACAACTTCAGCAAGACTATCAATCGAGCATTCTCTTCTAAACACCATGTCCAAAATCATCACTGTCTTCGGTGCCACCGGTCACCAGGGTGGCTCTGTCATCCGCACCATCCTCAACGACCCCGAGCTGTCCAAGGAATTCAAGATTCGGGGCATCACTCGCGATGCCTCGAAGCCGGAAGCTCAAGCGTTGGCCAAGCAAGGTGTCGAGATCACCACTGTAAGCTTGCTATACTCACCATTTGCGGCAATCATCTAACCTTCCAGGCGGACATGAACTCCAAAGACTCACTCCGGCAAGCGCTACAGGGCAGCCACTCCGTCTTCCTCGTGACCACCCCCGCCTGGGGAACTGCTGGCTCTGATGCCGAACTGGTCCACGGGAAGAACG
Source organism: Aspergillus sclerotiicarbonarius CBS 121057 (assembly GCA_003184635.1). Taxonomy (NCBI): domain Eukaryota; kingdom Fungi; phylum Ascomycota; class Eurotiomycetes; order Eurotiales; family Aspergillaceae; genus Aspergillus; species Aspergillus sclerotiicarbonarius. The sequence goes on from KZ826463.1 coordinate 20,773, forward strand.
TCGCCGATGTGGCCCAGGAATCCGGCGTCGAGCACTTGATTTTCTCTTCCCTGCTGCATGTGACCGAGACCTCGGCTGGACGTCTCACGCATGTTCCTCACTTTGATCACAAGGCCGAGGTGGAGGCCTACATCCGCTCCTTGGGTGTACCCGCCACCTTTGTCCTCCCTGGCTACTTCATGACGAACTACACCATGATCGGCCTCTTGCGAAAGGGCGAGAACGGCGTCTGGACGCTTGCCTACCCGGTTGGACAGGATGCAAAGTTCCCCCTGATTGATATTTCCGCCGACATGGGTATGTCCGCCAACCCCTTGAATATTACCACCCATGTATCAACTAACACAAACAACAGGAAAATACGTTTCCGCATCCCTAAAGAACCGATCCGGCACACTTGGAACCCAGCTCCTAGGCGCAGAAGATTACTACACCCCCACCCGCATCCTGGAAGAGTTCGAGCAGGTTACCGGCCACAAGACGCAGTTCGTCCAGGTCGATCCCGACACATACAAGAGCTTTATTCCGGGTCCGATGGGACAGGAGATGTTGGAGAATCATCTCTTTATTGAGAGCCCGGGGTACTTTAATGGGAAGAGTCTTCAGGAGGCGAAGGATTTGGTTGGTAAGGCTGGGTATGAGCTTACGAGCTGGAGGGAGTTTTTGGAGCGGAATAGGGGGTTGTTTGTTTAGGATGGAGGGTGTGGGATTGGGGTGAGGGTTAAGGCAGGGTAGAGTTATTAGAAATATAATTAATACCAGTATGTACGATGTGCAATTTCCATACAATATCTGCTCGATCTCGCGACATTGATATCACTCGACGAGATAATAAAATGTGATCCTGCGGGTCATCCCAAGCAGCGGACGGTAGGTAGTCAGGACTCACACCTACTGGCAACACCCGGTCGGGATCTCTCCACGACGCATCGCGCGATCCGCTGACGACGGCATTACCTACTTAGCATGGCCCGATAAAGTAATGAGATCGTCTAATAGGCTTGGCTTGGCCGGTGTCGTGCCGACTAGCGCAGCGGCACAGGATGTACAGAGCACGCCTTCGCATCCCGCTTTGATGCCATGGATGCATGTCGCCGAGATAAGAATCCGATCGCGCTTTGCTTCCCTGCACATATTCAAATACTTTTGTTCGCTGCATTTGAGAGCTTACAGAAGATCGCTTTTTGACCTTGAGCGATCTTGACCGACCGGGAAATATGGATCGTTCTGGGGTGACGAACAAGGGAGGAGCTATTGACAGTGTTGATGCTGTTGATGAGCACGCGACTGAGGAAATCCGTCCGGAGGATGAGAGGGCGCTGGTATGTTTCTGATTGCTGATTATTGCTGATGTGCTGAGGACTGATGGCTTAGGTCTGGCGACTCGATGTTTTCTTCCTCGTCGTGGGGTTTCTGGGATACGCTTTCAAGTATCTCGATCAGACGAACATCGTTAGTTCTGTATCCGTACTGTGATGCTTGAGGAAGAGACTTACCCTTTCCAGAGCAATGCGTATGTGTCGGGTATGGAGACGGATCTGAAGCTCTATGGAAATGAGTATAATTATTTCACGACGTTCTTCAAGTAAGATGATTCTCTGGTTTGAGGTCAATGCTGATTTCTTCAGTATTGGGTATATGGTTATGCTGTACCCCTCCTGCGTTATTATTTCTCATGTCGGGCCGTCGGTTTGGTTGCCTGCATGCGAGGTGAGTTCTTCGTGCTATATGTGAGCGATTGGCTAATGAGATAGGTGCTATGGGGGATTCTTACTTGTTGCTTGTCGACGGTCACATCGGCGAAGCAGGTATGTGACCGCATACTCCTGTATCTAAATGTTCAAGGCTAATTGGACAGGTGTACGGTCTGCGCTTTCTCATCGGCTTCTTTGAAGGTGCAACATGGCCCGGCTATTTCACCATTATCAGGTAGGTGGAAAGCCAAGGCAAACCGAACAGAGGAATGACCAGCACAGTCAATGGTATCTCCCCCATGAAATGGCTTTACGTATGAGCTTGTACAACATGGCCCAGCCAGCCGGGGCTATGCTCTCCGGAGCCATGCAGGGGGCACTCTCCACTAACCTGGAGGGCGCGCTGGGCCGGAGTGGCTGGCGATGGGCTTTCATCATCAACGTAGGCCAGACTCACTTCCACATGAGGGTGCATCTAACAGATCGTTGAATAGGGCGTTTGCACCATATTCATTGCCCTGATGGCCTTTGTCGCTTTACCAGGCTTTGTAAGAAAACAACCCTTCGATAGAGCCCTGCTAACAGCCACAGCCCGAAAGCCAGAACCCGCTATCGAAGATTTATCTCAAGCCTCGGCATATTAGTAGGTGTGTCCCACATATCAGAACAATCGGCTAATCCTTGCAGAAACGGCTATCGCGCGCACGAAGCGAGTTGGCCGGAAGCCCCAGAGCGGCATCCGAGTGGGAAGCTTCTTACGATGCTTCAAGTTTTGGCATCTGTGGCTCTTTGCTAGTATGTGTTCTGATGTAACATTTGATTGGAAGTGGTGACTGACATATTCCAGTCGCATGGGCGATTGGCACTGGCACGACCCCGACAAGCTACTTCAATCTCTGGTTGAAGTCTTTGAAGAACCCGGATGGGACAACGAAATAGTAAGCCGTTACTCCGCGTCGATGGCCGTATCTAATGGATGTAGTTCTGTTGCGATGCTCGACTACCTCCCGATCATCGGCCAGGCCATTCAACTCGTTGCGGAGATTCTGTTCAGCGGGTTCAGTGACTATTTCGGAGTCCGACTGCCTTTTCTGCTCCTCCACTCGGTAAGATCCGTCCCAAGATGTACTGCCTGGTATTAATGGATGAAAGGTCATCAACATCACATCGCTCATTATCCTGGTAATCCAGCCGAGCAATGATCACGTCTATATGGCGGGCTGGTACATGGACTATATCGGAGCGTGAGTATCTCAGTCCACAAGAACAAAGATTCCGCTGATGATAATACAGGGTCTCCACAATGCTGCTCTGTGCATGGGCAGCTGCACATCTCGAAAAGGAACCCGAGGTTCGAACCGTCCTATTTGCCACAGGCACCCTCTTCTCGTACCTGTTTAGTGCATTCCTTCCGATAGCTGCATATCCGGCTTCCGAAGCTCCCCACTGGCGCATCGGGGCGAAGCTGTATCTCGGTCTTTCATCGTTGGCCACTGTCCTGTTTGTTAGTATCCATTTTGCCTTTAAGTGGGAGGAAAAGAGGAGAGGGAAGCGGCGGGAGGTTGATGAGTGGGATGGGACGCCGGAACGTGGTAGCGAAGTGAGTGCGTAATGGGGCAGATAGTGAATGTATATCAACTGGCCCAGTCTGAATGAACACTGTTTCTATGTGATTTCCAATGGGCAGAGTCCAGAGAAAAGACAATCAAAGTCACCTGCCGGTGGATCAAATTATGTTCAGAGGCTTCAGTGTGATATATCCCATATTCAGACAGGAAACCTCCCGCTTGGGATAATCATCAAAACATGAGCTCAGGTAGTTGGCTGGTCACTCAGGACAGTGGCAGAATACTGATATTCCACTCCAGATGCAAGGTTTCACTGATGTAATGAGTATCAGCACCACTGTCTGTTGCAGCATCCCAGGATGGCCGACGACGCTGTCAAAGGCGTTTCTGTTGAGGCGGAGCGCTCGCCAACAGAGGATAAGGAAATGACTCCCCAGGAGCAGCGACGGGTCATCCGTCGTGTGGATATGCAGTTGATTGTGATGCTAGGGCTGCTACACACCGTGTCGCTGATTGACCGGGGTAACCTATCCACAGCGGCGGTGGCGGGCATGTTGACGGAATTGCATCTACATGGGAATGAATATGCAAGTTGTCCCCCTTTCACACAAACTATTTGTGTTTTTAACATCGATTCCAGAATGTCATCGCCGTCGTGTTCTTCCCGCCCTATATCTGTCTCCAGATGCTCGGTCCGGCCCTGATTCGAAAGCTCGGACCAAGAGTCTTCCTGGCAAGTATCTGCTTCATATGGGGAGTAACCATGGTACGTATTCTGCTTTCACCCGCAGAATAATAGAATAACTCGGTAGATGTGCGGCGGCTTCGGCCACAACTAGACCCAACTCGTCGGCATTCAAATCATCATTGGCGCCCTCGAGGCCGGGTTCTCTCCAGCCGCCGTGTATCTCATTGCAACCTGGTACACTCGCTATCAGACGCAAAAGCGATTTGCTATTTTCTACTTACTCGGGTGTGTGGCATCTGCTTTTACCGGCATCCTGTCCTATGGCATTACCTTCATGGTACCCCCCATCAACATCCACATCCCCGTATCGCGCACTAACACCCATCCACAACGGCCTAGCCAACCTCTCCTCCTGGCGCTGGATCTTCATAATCCAATGCCTCCTCACATGTGCCCTCGCATGTATCAGCTACTTCATCCTCATCGACTTCCCCGACCGAATGAAATCAACCACATCAACAACAACAACTACAACCCAAACCCACCAATTCCTCTCCCCCCACGAATACAACTTCATCATCCAGCAAATCCACACCGACCGCGCCGACGCCACCCTCGAACCCTTCAACCTCAAAAAATACCTCCTCGCCACCCTAGACATCAACATCTGGGCCTTAGGATTAATATACTTCTGCACCACCACCACCACCACCGCTTACTCCATCGCGTATTTCCTCCCCCTGATATATAGACAAGGAATGGGATTCTCGGAGGGTGCCTCCCTTTGTTTATTTGCACCGCCGTATATTGCAGCGGGGGTTATGATGTGGTTTACTTCGTGGTTCGGGGATCGGTTTCGTGTTAGGGGGCCGGTGTTGGTTTTTAATGCCCTGTTGACGGTGGTGGGGCTGCCGTTGATGGTATGTTTGTTGTTCTGTCTCATCTTATCCTATCCCTATATGACCCTAGTGTTCTTATCAGTTCACCTGATGGAGTATATGGCTGAAATAATTAAATAGACTTTCACCAACACAAACGGTGTAAACCTCCTAGGATGCTTTTTTGCCACTATGAGTGCGAACTCCAATGTTCCTGCTGCAATGGCTTATCAGGTATATACATCCCCTTCCCCATCCTCTTTCCCTTCCCCACTCCAATTTTTACTACTTCCCTTCTTTCTCCTCCCTACAAACTACTAAACAAACTGCTATGAGAAAAGGCAAACAACACGCGCGGCCAATGGACCCGAGCCGCCTGCAGCGTCATCTTCGTTGGCCTCGATGCCTCCGGTGGAATGGTCGGATCGCTGGTCTTCAGATCCCAAGATACACCCCAGTATCGGGTGGGGATTTATATGTGTATTGGGACTTCGGTGGGTGTTGTTCTCTTGGTGGTGGGCTTGACGGGGAGGGTGTAGAGGGAGGGAGTAAGGGATGGGGTGAGGGAGGGGGAGGGGCAGGGGTGGAGGTATACTTATTAGTTTAGTTGTG
>KZ826464.1:0-26155 GCA_003184635.1 Aspergillus sclerotiicarbonarius CBS 121057
TTTTTTTTTTTTTTTTTTTTTTTTTTCCCTTTATTCGAGGAGTTATATGGTACCTTCCTGTCACAATTCAGAATAGTATAGTATGGGCTATCACCCAAGGAATGATATATTTGGGAAATTGCATAAACTCTCCATAGAACAAGAAGTGGGTTGGGGTAATAAGTGCCGCTGCCACCAGGATATATATTCGTGAGAATTCAACCTGATGACAGCATTTTAACTTCAACCAAGGATGATATACAAAGCTTAGTACACAGAGGTCAATTAGAACACGCCACATGAAATTGCCCAGACCCCGTGGTTTGCCCAAAACCACCGATTGACTGGCTTGTACACCCGGCCGCACTATGCCTGTATGGGAATGCCGCCCGTGGTTCATTAATACACTCTGGTAAGCTGGATGTACCACCAAGTGACCGTCGCTGAACAGCTTTAGGCTAACCATCGGCTTGGTAGATACTAATTAGTGGTGTCTACCTAAGCCTTGCTCATTGGGTCAATAACTAGACGGTGACGTACTGGAGTGGCTCAAATGCAGCACCAGCTCGATAAATTCTCTGAGAAATACCGTATCGATTCAGGGGCTGCAATACCCCTGACACTAAATGGCACTAGTGGACAGGAACAGTCGAGTGCTGTTATCACTTGCAAGGTGGTCACTTGCCTACCCCGCATCTGAGACGATCTCCAACAACACACAATGCCCCCCAAGCGCCAGGCAATTGGCCTGACCATCATCACTGCCCTTCTTCTTCTCACCACCATCATCTGGACACAGCCATCAGGCCTATTCCCCGTCTTGCCGCATCAACCACCGCCCAACATGTCCATCACACATTTGGTCCTCTTCCAATTCAAAGCCGATGTGAGCACTAATGTGATTAGTGACGTAAGCCTCGAGAATCCAGTTCAATATGCCCATCATCACCACTTTGAATTAACAAGGAGTTTTTCAAATCAGGCTTGCACGCGGATGCTTGCTCTAAAGGACAACTGCGTTCATCCCACATCCCAGAAGCCTTATATCCAGGCCGCGTCCGGTGGACAAGACAACTCTCCCGAAGGCATTCAGGTAGGTTTTCTCTTATTTGATCTGCCATATGTGCAATGAGATCACTAATTACGTGTGTTCCTGACGGAAGAATGGAATTACCCACGCTTTTGTAGTGCACTTTGCCACTGCGGAAGATCGGGATTATTATGTCAAGCAAGACCCGGCTCATCAGGCTTTCATTAAGAGTCTAGATGGGATTATTGAGAAGGCGCAGGTGATTGACTTTACTGATCGTGTTTATTGAGGTCTCGCATTTGATTAGTCGTTTTTGTTTTGGTATCTGTGGTATATAAGGATGGCTGGAGGAATTAGACTCATTAGATTGCCCCAACATTTGATATATTTCTATCATGTAGATAGTATTAAGTAATGATCAAGAATGAATGAATTGGTGGTTGGCATATAATGCTCCTTGTGGACTCAAGAAATACATCAGATCAAACTTCGAAAGCATCATGTATCTGAGCAGTCCCACAGATGCATTCAGGACCTTGCAATAGGGTTCAGCTTCGTCTCCCGATGTTAACTACTGCCCAGTCATGACAAGATACTGTACGCAAGTTGACGGGCTGGTGGTGTGTTGAGAAGATTGGGGTCAAGTCCCTCCCATATTTCGCGCCAGTCGTCTCGACAGCAAGTGTCCACCTACATTCCGCATGATGCAGTCCAAAAAGATATTGTGAGCTTGAACTTCACTGCGTGGGAATGTTAGTGACTAGATTGCCTGCTGCACTCTCCGCTCCCTGAAGGGATATAACAATGCCTGTCTTTGGCTATTGGTCGGGATCCGGAAGGCCATGGAGGAATGGAATAGCATAAGGTTCGGTGCTTAGGGAACCGAATACTCGACTTTGTACTGGGGAAATAAACAGGCTGCCCTCGACATGGATGTTAGAAGGACTCTTTCCCTTATGATTTGGCAGAATCAGCAGGGATGCAATTTGAACATTCAACTCTGAGGGATTGTAAGTTTACTAAGGACTGATCGATTATCTTGCTTAAAAGACTATAGGGTCACTAGCAGTCACATTCAATGGGCTTTATCTGTGTGACTAAACATTTAAGCTCGCTTGGTGTGGGTAGCAACGATTCTGCTGAAGAAGATGGTGATTAGATAAGTAATCCTCGAATCACAGCAAGCTTACAATCTGAATGACCCCTCATTATTCACCGCGACTGCTATGTCCGATAGATGGCGACTCTTGTGCAACAGATGCGCTCATCTGACGTGCGGGGTGCTGACGAATCGCAACGAGCGATAGCAGGAATGGCTTCGGGATCGTGATGCTAGCCCAGGATGGTGTGATCACCACCGCTGCATATATACTCCATCTTGTTCTACTTAACTACCACCACCTTATCCTCGTACAAACACTTATCAATATTCCAATAAATACCACCCCACAGCATACCAACCATGGTCGAAGTTCAAACTCTGGTCCAACCGGACATCCAATACCACCCCGATTACGCCAAATACACGGCCCGCACCGAGCGCCGAATCGCAGCAGAAACCCTACCCAAGACCCTCCCCGCCGGATTCCCCGCGCAGCTAGAATCCCCTCTCGTCTGGGAAGGCTCAGACATCGAGCAGCGCGATGACTGGATCTACCAACTCAATGACGCGCAGCTCGACGAGATCGACCGCGCTCTGCAAGACTTCAAAGGTACCACCTCTTCCCCCTCCCCAACCCCAACCCCAAACAACCCCATCTCACACCCCACCAGCAAACAACCTCCCCCTAGGAAGCATCAACCAAACGACCTTCCCCCTCCCGACCCTCCACCCCATCCTCCGCACCCTGTCCCGCGAAATCCACCTCGGCCGCGGCTTCGTGGTTGTCCGCGGTCTGCGCATCGACAACTACACCCGCGAAGACAACATCATCATCTACGCAGGAGTATCCTCCCACATCGGCAACTTCCGGGGCCGTCAAGAAGACAACCGAACCAAGAACGCCCCCTCGCGCGTCCTCTCCCACATCAAAGACATCTCCCACACCGTCCAGCCCGGCTCTATCGGCGCCCCGTCCAACACAGCAGACAAACAAGTCTTTCACACCGACTCGGGCGATCTTATCTCTCTCCTCTGTCTCCAGGAAGCTGCCGAGGGAGGAGAAAGTAAACTCGCTAGTAGCTGGAACGTCTATAATATTCTCGCCAGGGAGAGACCGGATTTGATTCATACTTTGACGCAGGAGTGGCCGTTGGATGGGTACACCCCCCCCTCCATCTTCTTTACCCTTAGGTAGTATGAGCCCAAACCCTAACAACACAATAGATTCTCCAACCCAACCCAACCCTACACCACCCGTCCCCTCCTCTTCCACCAACCCGCTACGCAATCCACCCCCAAACGAATTCTCATCCAATACGCCCGACGCTACTTCACCGGCTTCATGGCCCAGCCGCGCTCAAAAGACATCCCGCCCATCACCGAAGCGCAGGCTGAAGCCCTCGACGCGCTGCACTTCCTGGCTGAGAAACATAGTGCTTCGCTGGGCTTCCAGAAGGGCGATATCCAGTATGTGAATAATTTGAGTGTGTTTCATGCTAGGAATGGGTTTAGGGATGGGGTGGGGAAGGAGTAAGTTCACTACCCCTTGTTTACTTTTGTGTTTATGGGTGAGTGCTAATGGATATATGTAGGCGACATCTCCTCCGTCTCTGGCTCAGAGATCCTGAGTATGCATGGGAGACGCCCGAACCGTTGAAAAAGCGGTGGGAGAGTTTGTATGGGAATTTGACGGTCGAGGAGCAGGATTTTCCCCTCGAGCCGAAGATTAGGGGGAATACTACTTCTTAGATCTTTCCTCCTCTCCTTTCTTTCAGTGGTGGGTGTGAGTGTTGGTTATATTTATCTTGAGCTATATTTACAAGCCAACAAAGAACCTGAAGCTATCAATTCCACCAATCTATCCTGATTCTCCTCTATTCTGTGCTCTCCACCGACATCTCCGAAGAAGGAATATTCCCTCCATGACCACGATAAGAGAGGTCGAATCCAACTCCACGGTCATGCCCCCCCAACATAAACAACAAAATACTGCAAACCCTTCCCCGCTCACTCCGGACCAAACATCCCACCCAAGATGGCCTAGAAATATTGTTGGGACGCGGAAGGAGCCAGATAGCACATAAGATCGCAGGAACACGCTCAGTCTCCAATACATATATATGTCAAGATGCATGAGCTGTGTGCATACCATTTCCAGACCTCTATCGATCGGGAGGTTCGTACAGTGCGGAATGAGGCATCTTGTACGGGACGCGGTCGTCGAGATTGGATTCGATCGGATTCCCGGGTGCGTTCCTGGACATGTTTGATGACATGCGTGAATAGAGATATGGATGGTGCAATAGAGCTCTGTCCGGACGTGGGGAACCAAAGCGACCAGCGCCAGATGGGGTTTGTGTCAGATACCCATGGATTTTGAACCAGGTACCCGAGATCTGCATGTGCAGGACGTCAGAACCGATGCGGAGAAGCCGTGACGGGGACAAATCTGGTGTCGTGCGCAAAGGCATCAGGATGATGGAGAGTCGTTTCCTGTGTCTTTGTTCTTTCTCCGCAATCCATCGTTCCATGGACAAGGGCCCCTTACGGCGTGTGTGCTCCACGAGGTGGAGAGATGGAATCCGCAGAGGCAATTGATCTGTCTTCCCCTAAACACAGACTTGCATGACCTAAAGCATCCCGTGGACTGGATACTAGATGTGTGAGTTTTCTTGAAGAGGAACTATCTGGTTCCGAATTAATCCAGAGGAAGGGAGAGACGCCACAATGAGCCTAGAATGGTGGGTTGGATTCAATAGGGTGAAAGACAAGGTCCCGGGCTCTCATGCTATTGGATGACATAGCATGGATGATAGGAGTGAGGTGCCTCCGGGTTGGGTGGCCGTAGAAGGCAGGACAACATAAGAGAAACAGATGGCATGTGCTAGTATCACGTGGAATGGATACTGGACGTGTGGGTGTTCTTGAACAGGAACCATATGGTCGCAAATTAATCCAGAGGAAGGGAGAGACACCACAATGAGTCTAGAGCATGGGTTGGATTCAATAGGGTGAAAGACAAGGCCCGGGCTCTGACGCTACCCGGATGACATAGGATAATAGGGCGAGGTAAGGTCCCGAGTTGAGTCACCGTAAGGCAGGGCAACATAAGAGGAACAGACGGCATGCGCTAGCATCATGCTCTTCTTCCGGAGATGCGTCTCCTCCCAGGTCACATCTTGCCATGTATCCTTCGTCTAGAAGAAGGATACATCATACACGTCCTTGTCATCTCACTCGTCCAGCAGTGCGCTTGAGTGTCATTGTACATGGAGAAGGTGTGGAGAAGGTGTATAGCGAGACACATTTTGTGGCCCTGAGTGTCGTTCTTGTGTCCTGTGTTCAGAGCGGTAATTGGAGAGCCTCGTGGCTGTCGAAGACATTCTGTGGATGCATAATGACACTTGTAGCGTTTAGCATGCTGGAGGTATGTCTTCTTCATCGTAGAGGCAATGGGGGTGGGTCTTGGATGTTGGTTTGGTTCTGTCGGTCTGTCTTCTGGGTCTTTTAGTGGCGATATCCACATACAGGGGGGCTGTCCAGAACATGTGTACCTAATTCTTCCGCAAGGCTGAACTGCAAAGGAATATAGTTTGCGTAGTGGATTCATTGCTCTCTGGTGTTTTGGAGGTGCGGAGGACTGTAGCTAGGACACACATGTGGTTTAGGTTTGGACGTGGTGATCACGTCATCCGCCAACCACACGACGCCAGGTATTGCGTGGAGTTCGCGTTGGTTAGAGGTAGATGGATAAGCTACCGTGCGGGTATCATGAGGGTGGATTCGATATTAGGGTCAAAACTATGGGTGCTGACCGCGTGATGGGGTTAGATATACGCCTCATCCTGATTCCGATTGAAAGCCAATCAATCTCCCGGTTCACCTGAGGACGACCACAGCCACTGCCTCCCTGGTTCCTCGTCATCGAGAGGATACATAATGCTCCTCGATAGCCGGAAATAGAACAGGGTGGATTCTCTGGAGACCTTCTCTTTCTCGTGTAGAATTTCTTGCTGGCTTCCAGATCTGGTGTCCAGGGAACTCACCTGGAAGGTTGATGACGTTCAAGACCAGCACGCCAGTAAGGCGGTACGTCACCACGGCATTCAGGAGCACACCTTCAAGCAACGACTGCCTAAAAGGTATGTCTAACCCTTAGGTACTCCGGGCTGTCAACCACATTTTATCAGATCAGTAAGACCAGTCAGGCGGTACGTCACCACGGCACCCAGGAGCACACCCTCAGGCAACGACTGCCTAAAAGGTATGTCCAACCCTTAGATAGTCCGGGTTGTCAGCTACTATCAGACGACATGATATCTGGCATGCCCGAGGTAAACAGTATCGATCCACAATGGCAAGGTCATCACGCCGTGTTTGACTGCTCTCTCTCATCCAAGGAGCCACTGATTGAGGCCGCCTGGCTCTAGGTCCTGAACACGCAGAGATACTGCGGCGAGGACTAGTGTAGGCGGTAGGGCTGTGAGGTATGTCTCTCATCTCATCCTCCTATGATGCAGTGGCTTTAGATCATGCCCACTTCGCGCTGCCGACATCCACCAACAGGTCTAGGCAGTTCTGCTTCCAAAAAGTCTCTGTTGTATAATATGTTCCATCCCTGCTTATCGCATCCATCACTTCAATGCTGAGCATTGACAGGACCCAGACCTCAGTGTTCGATATTTAGGTATGATAGACCCCCCAAACAGTGCGTCATGGGCGGGTTCACCTGATACTGGCCAAGGGCTCGTGGATACTGGGTGATAAAGCTTGAGATTGCAGAACTGGATGTCTCACGTCACCTGAGCCATTGGTCTGTCAGGTTTAAGTGATCTCAGACATGCAACTAGCCTAGTAATGTGGTTTGTAATCGGCCGATTTGGCAGCAGTCTTATCGTGCTGCACAGCGGGAAGCAACAGTTGTATGCGTGGCATGTGTTTAGGACAGGCTCTGATAATGTGGCTTAGCTCGTGGCCAAGTCCACTGACAGAAAGACGTTATGAATGCTCGATGATGGAGCATCCTCCATGGTTAACGTCTGTGCCTCACGCTCTGCAGTGAAGTACAACGTCAAAAATCACGTCGAGCTTCCCAGCAGTTTCAACGGTTTGCGGAGCAGTCCTGATTTGGGTGTCATCGTCTTCATTCCAGGTAGTATATATATGCGCATGGTGCGGTAGACCTGCTGAGGTCAGAATGATGTTCAACGGTTGGGCTTGAAACAATCACTCATTTCACTCATACTCCCCAAGGGCACACAAGGGCTGGGGACACAGCTTGACATCCACTCACCTATGGCGTCTTCCTCGTCCCCGGCACCTGCCATGCGAGATACGCGCCCGAATTCCCTCCTCCCGTCTCGCCTAGTAAGGCGATGCAACAACCCTGATTGCGCGCTGTCCGCGCCAGGCACTACTTCCACGCGCACCCCAAAATAGAGCAGCAAGGGTTGCAAATTCTGTTTTTTGGGAGTTCCAAGGCCTTGAAAGCGGGCAGCTTGGGGGTCTGATGGCCAATTTCGGTATTTAAATCTGTCGGATGGAAAGCGGAACGGATTCATTGCCCTATATCCCATGCTTCAACGTTGAGCACGGAAACAAATCATACTGGAGCTCGATTGGTGTTGTTACTGAAGAACGGACTGTTCCGGCCGTTCAGGAGCTGAAGGCGGTTGGCGACGTCGCCCAGAAATCATCGAAGGTATTGAAAGTCCCGTGAGGCTGGTTGATCTCGGTGTTTACCAACTTAGCGAGTTCTATGGGTCCACCAATCTGTTTACAGACTCGCGAGACACTCAGATGAGTTGGTCGGTGACAAGCCATAATTTGCTCGGAGCTGAGAGCGAAGAAGGTACGGCATAGTACCTTCATCTATGCCCGTTGGAGTGACCTTCTATATCAACATCGAGGTGCAATCCAACCGGCGAAAGACCGTCCGCTGTCACTGCCCATTGTGTGACTCGCCAGTATCACGTCAGCGCCGTTCAGACACCTTCATGGGATATATCCAGGGCAAGTTTACCGAGGGCCCACCGGGATTGACATAGCAATGATTGTGCTATGAGGAGATAGAACTCGGCGATGGTTCACTTCGTGTGAGTGCCAGCAGAACACCGGGCGTGATAAATTGAAATATGTAGCCGACCCCGTTAGTCGTCTCCCTGACCTCTTTCGAACCCACTTCTCGGAGTTTGTTTCCTTTTTGGCAGCTGTAAGGACTTTTATCGTTGCCTTCGTGCAGCAGGCCACGCAGTGCTTTATGGGCGTGAGAGCCTGAGAACTGGAGCTCACTATGGGGGGCATTCGGATTCTGCAAGACAGGAGGTCGCTAGTGCTAGTTCTCTTCGAGTTCAACAGTCGGAAGTGAATGTAGTTTGCCTTGTGTCCAGCGCAAGCAGAAAGACTTCTGCAATGGAAAGGCGAAGACGCGCATCGAGTGGAATCTCCCCGGTGAGTCCTGAGTTGTATCTAACAGGATACGTCGCAGAGGAGAGAATGCCCCTAGTTTAGCCATTAGGGGGATAATAGTTCCTGTTTAGTCGGAACGCTTGTTTTGCAGCGAAAGCAGTTACGTGCGACACAGGATTGTTAGCAAGGCCCCCGCTAATAGATGAACCTTGCCAGGAGTGGCAGGTTCCATCTCCTGGAACACGACGGCTCGACATCGAGTATCGCTTTGTTGAACAAGCATGCTTCCTTCCATTCGGATTGACCTGTGATGACTTGGGAGAGAAGACCGATACACATAGGCCGTATCTGCAGACAGGTTACTTCCGTAACATTCATGATGTCGAAAAATGTAGCTGTCGCTTTCTTATGCTCCCACCATAAAAGCTTGGCTTTTGCAGCCAAAACCCTTTTGTTTCTTTCTTGCAGAAAGACCGTCCAGGGAAGCTTTGTGCGAATCGCAGAGTTGGCTTACGTATGACTTTGTGACTCCAGTATAGTTGACTCCTCAGCTGTCTGATATTGCATGTCTTTCGTGGCGAGCCTCTCCTGAGTTCTGAGCAGGATTGAGGACGATAGGAAGTCATCGCGAATAAGGAGACGGAGAATAGTAAATAGGAGAATGTTGAGACTCTGTTCGACGAACACAAGCGAGTGTCAATTCATCTCTGGTACCTCCATCATGTCGGAGTTAGTATTTGAACTCAAGACCAAGTCAATACAGAATGCCTCACCAAGAGAGATAGTTTGACGATATAGTAATGAGGTGATTCAAGGCCTTGGTAAAGACATGGACCCTGAAAAGACGACATATTGCGGCTCTGACTTGGTCAAATAGCTGGGGCCATCAGAGGAATCGGTGGGCGACCTTTTGTAGAGAAGGATTTGCGGACGCATTGATCGCTGATAACAGTATCAGAGAAATGCGGTAAACACTGGGCCTCAGGAGCTATTGGAAAGTCGATAATACGGCCTTGTAAGTATATGAGCTGACGCGCCCAGCAGAATGAAATAGACCTCGCCCCACCGACTTAGGAGCTGGTCGTTCTCAGGAGTTTTGTTGTATCAGCGTTGGTGCAGCAGGAATGCTGGCTGGCATAGCTGTACTCGGAGTGCGCTGTCTGCAAGGACAGTCCAAGCTCGTGTGCGCGAAATTTCATCCCAAACATTTCGCGTTGTCTGCTATGTGGTGTCCTGCCGTCTTTCCCTCTATATCCTGTTGAATCCTCCGGAACAGCCAACCTTGCTATAGCCAGATATATTTCGTCCGGAACGTCCAGGAACCCATCGACCGACTTCAACACGGCGTCCAGATGTGTCAGTCCATATGAAGATTTACCCCGTCCACCGCCATAATCATATGTGGTGCCAGGTCAACAGCATGGTCAATTTGTCCGTTTTGGTTCTATATCCGCCGGCGTTGGCATAGCGAACCTGATGAGGTATGCATAATGCATAAGCGTCCTCAGCACCCTCCATTTTTCTGGGCAGACCAGACCTTGAATGCTCCAGTGACCGCTTTCATCCATCTGGCTTCCATTCCGTCATAATCCGCGAGATGAGTGCACCAACGGCACATGGCAGGGGAATCCAGACCCGTACATGTACTCCAACCCCCTGCATATTAACAATGACGCAGTCCCATTTATGGCCGGATGATATGTATGTAGGATGCCTTGCATGAAAGACCCCATTCTTCTTCCGTGTTTTGGTTGCATCGACAAATCTTTGAGGCATCTGCATTGGTCATGTTAAGCATGCCAACCTGTAACCGTTGGTTGATCAGACAGAATCCCACCCCAGAAAATAGGGATTTAGGGTAGCTCGGTAGCACTCGTTGGTGTAGTCATGGGATGGATTGTATATAGAAGGCAAGTCAGTTCTCGAGATGAGACGTATTTTTGCATGATGAAAACGGGCTGTGTTCGTTCACCAATGTGGTAAATACGGGGGTTTAGGCCATTATATAGATAAGAATATGGACTGGGAAGCCCTTGGAGTGATGAGCCTTGTTGTTTCCCTGACTAGCTGGATGATGAGAAGGATGGAGGTGGGTGGGAGGACTTAAATAGTGATGGAAATCGAGAGGTAGCAGTCAAAGGAGTTGTCCGCCAGGAATTTGACGGTTTTGCACGCAAGGAAGTTCACCAATTCGGATTTTTCAGGGGGGATCTTTACACTTTCAGAGTGCTACTATCCGTCCAAGTGATTTGGAGAAAACATATTTCTGCTAGAATCCCTTGCATCTCGGAAACTGACTCGGTGGGTGATGCTAAGATAACCGTGAAACCGATATTGAAGTTCCGCGATTTCACCTCTCTCTGTAACTTGATTAAAACTCCATACTCTCCTCCACTGATGAGAGTACCCATAAGCCCACCTCAGCCCGATTCAAGTTGGACAGAATCCAAGAACAATAAATAATATATCAAATCCCTCCTCGACCTACAAGAACAGTATGTAAATGTTGGGAACGCTAGGCAGAAGAAACAACGTGTAATTCGTAAGTGGTAACTAGAACGGTTCTGCCTACGTGACTAGATGAAAACAACAACAACAACAACAACAACTCCGTGGCCAACGTGACCGCAGGTCATGTGACGCTTACTTACTGATTAACCATATATTCTAACACGGCCCCCTAGGCGAGCAGAAGTTTAAAAATAAATAAAAATAAAGCTAAATAACTTTTTTAATCAGGTAATAAAGTATTATATTATATATTTTATAATATTTTTTTATTAATATTATTTAATATTATCTTTAATTTTATAATTACTAGACATGTCTTCATATCTAGTAAATTTTTAAATACTTAAAATACTTCAGTTTTTAATAGCTTGGTGAATCTATCCGCGGGATTAATATTTTTAAAAATATAAAATATTTTAATAATATTCTTCTTAATAAAGTCTAAAATAAATAAATAGCAGTTATTAAGTTAGTAGATAGACTAGATAAAAATATTATAATTAAATATTTTAAATAAATTAGTAGTATCACTAAATATAAGAATTCTTTTATTTTTAGAAATTCTAAAACTAAATACTATTATTAATTTTTTTATATATAAAACTTTTTAGCAGCTGCATCGTACGCGTAATATTTTATAATAATTAAAAATAATATTATAATAAATTATTTTTTTAAAGACTAGGAGATAAAGTCTCTAGTAAAAAAAATAATATATTTTTTAATTAATTTATTATTTTTATAATCTATATAAATAGTATCTATATATATTTTAATATTTTTAATATGATTAAAAGTGAGTATAATATCTAGATTCTTTATATTTTATATATATTAGTATACTAATTTTAATATTTTAAAATTAATAATTATAAGTGAATTTATATATCTCTATAATTAAGAGATAGATTATTATAAGTTAAGTCTTATCTTAATTACTAGCTAATTTAAGTAGTTTATAAGATTCTAATATTTATAAATATTAATTTTTTTAAATATTATTTTCAAGTGATCTGCCTTGTAGTATAATAATATTATTAAAAAAATAATTCTTATATAATTTTATATATTTATAGTAATTAGGGATTCTTTTATATATATTTATTAAAATAAAAAAATTAATTTTTTATTATAATTATATTATATATTATAATTAAGGAAGATCTTTAATTCACTAAGTTTTTTTAAATTAAATACTTAATCAAGATATCATTTAATCTTATTAAAATTATTCTAATGTAGATCTATAATAATTAAATTATTTATATAAATTATAAAATAAATATTAAATTTATAATAAATATAAAGATCCTCGGGTAAGATAATAAAATTAATTTTTTATAATTTATTATTAAAGATATAATATTACAAAAATACAGCTTATTAAAAATTATATAATATTTATTTTAATTTATAGATGTTGTTCTCTAGATCTTCATAATATTTAATTAGTTATTTTATAAATATTTAATAATTCTTTATTTAAGTATATAAATAGGCAGAAATAATATTATATTATTTTTAGATAAGATTCTTAATTACTACTATAATTAAAAATATTTTAATAGTAATCTTGCTAGTAACTAGAGTAAAAAATTAATTATAATCTTTATTTAATATTTAGTAGTTGTTACATATAATTTAATAAATATAAAATTAAATAATATAATTTTTTATATTAATTTTTAAATTAAATATCTACTTATTTAGAATTACGCGGGCGCTGGAGAATGAAAAAGGCTAAGCCCAGTCAGCCATTCGGAACTAGAACATTATATGTTCTAGCCTATCTAGTTCCGAGACTACACTGGAAGGAGCTGATAGAATAAAGATTTTTTAAAAGAACTTTCTATAAGAAATATAAGAAAATAATAATAAAATAATTAAAAAAAATAAATAATTAGGTCCTACCCATACTAGATAATCTTTTTTTTTAATAAATTAATTTTTTTTAAACTAGATTTTATATCTAATCTATTACAGCTTCTTAGCTTTTTATAATTTTAATTTATTTTTCTTTTCACTGTAATATTAGAACAAAAATAATAACTAAAAGTAGTAAAAAATTAATAACTAATATATTAAATAATTATAAAAATTTATTCTAGGATAAGCTTATTAATTAACTAGTAAAATAAGTTTAAAAGCTATTAATATAAAATATAAAAACATAATATATTATTATATAATAAAATAACGCGACTAATAATAAGATTAAAACTAATTTTAAATATATTAAAAAATTTATTAATAATTAGATTTTATTTTTTTAAATATTTTTATTAATATTTTATATGTTCCATCTAGCCTTCTTAAAAAAATTTAAAGATATAAAAAAATCTAAACTTCTTATTCTTATATTCTTTAATAAAAAAAATAAAAATAAGTTTTTAAAATAATTTAATAACATTTAAATAAAAATTAAGATTAATTAGAAATTTATTAATAATTTAAATAATCAAGTTTAATATATCTTTTTATTTTTTAATAAAAAAATTAAAATAAAAATTAATTTATAAATTAATATTATACACGAAACCACGGAGTTTATAATTAATATTATTATTAATTATCTTAAATTTATTTATGAGAATCTTATCTAGAAAAAAAAATAATTAATAAATTATTTATTTTTAAATAAAAAGCTTATATAATTAATAATCTTATTATAAAAATTCATAGTTTACTAATTAAGACTAGAAGCTATAGTTAGAATAATTTTAATAAAAAAAATTTATTATATTAAATTCTCAACAATAATATCTACTAATAAATAATAGATATAAAATAAAAACTAGATTTTAAAAGCTTCTACCGCCAGATGAAACTGATAGTAAATAAATTAATAAAAATAAATAAATTTTTAAAAAATTAATCAGGATATACTAGTACCTAAATTAAAAATATAATTAAAAAATAAATTTTTAATAATAATATTATAAACTAAAAGTTTTTAGTAGTAAGTGCTGGATCTATTTATTAAATTAAATAAATATTAAAAAGAAAATAGTAAAGTACTAGAAACTTAAACTTTATTTATATTATAAATTTTTTAAATATTATATTATTAATTATTTTAATTTATTTATATAATATTTTTAAGCACCCTGGAAGATTGCTAGAAAAAAAATATTTTAAATTATATTAAAAAATAATTTTATAAAAAATATTATTTAAATTTAAAAAATCTAATAATCTTAAATAATTCTAGTTATTTAAATCCTAGAAAATACTTAGTTTTTTTAGATTATTATCTAGAAAGATATATACTAATTAATATTAATTATAAAAAATTTAAAAAAAAAATTTAAGATTTTAAAAATTATCAGACTTTTTTTATACTAGAATTAGTTAATAAAATTTATTATATAAAAATTTTTATAGATATTGGTTATTCTCCATATGGAATAATTAATAAAAGTTTTATAATTAAATATAAATTAAAACACATATTAATTAAGTCTTAAAATATTAAAAGATTTAAAGAAAAGTTAGCTTATATAATTGAATTAATTATAATATTTCTAGATATTAATAAAAATGTATAAAAAAATATATATTTTTATATTCTACTATAGATCTTTAAATACAATATTATGTTAGAACTATTATAAATAAAATATTAGAATATAATAATCTAGATTAAGAACTTTATACTAGACATTTAAAATATAAAAATAAAAATATATTATAAATAAAAATAAGATTATAATCTTTTTTTAATATATTTTAACCAACGCGTAGTGTACCTGGAAAAACTAAAAAAAAAAAAAAAATTAATAAAATTTTTTTTTATCAATCTTACTAATATTAATAAAATATTTTATAAACTCAACCAGCCAAAAAATCCCGCGGATATAAAAAAGAAATTATTAAAATATTATTAAAATTATTTAAATATTTTTAATAAAATAATAATAAATATTTTACTTTTATATTACTCAGGGGTAGATTACGCTATTAATTTTATAAAAAATATAAAAAACAAAGAATAAAAAGTATTTTAAAAATTTTTATATTAAATAAACCATCTAGAGTTTTTAATATTATAAAAGATTTTAATTAATTTGTTAAAAAAAGATTTTATTTGAGTAAATAATTTTTTAATAATTATTTTTATTCTATTCACCTCAAAGCCTGGTGGAGGTTTATAGTTTTATATAAATTATTAAAATTTTAATTAAATAATAATAAAAAATTATTATTTTTTATTATTAATTTAAAAAATCTTTTAATATATTTTCTAGATCTATTTTTTTATTAAATTTAATATGATTCAGGCCTTCCACTATATTCAAATTAAGAAAAAAAATAAATAGAAAATAGTATTCTAAACTTGTTTTAAATTTTTTAAATAATTAATTACTTTTTTTAGACTTCCTAACTATCCTAGTATTTTTTAATAATATATTAATTAAATATTATAAAAATTTTTAGATAAATTTTACTCTGCTTATATTAATAATATTTTTATTTTTATAAATAAAAGTCTATTATAATATTATTTTTAAATTTAAAAGATTCTAGAATAACTACATGAAGTAAGATTATAAATAAATATTAAAAAATATAAATTTAAAATAACTTCTACTAAGTACCTTGAATTCATTATTAAAATAAAAAAAAATTAGAATAAATTTTATTAAAATCTAGACTTTATAAGACTAAAAAGCCCTGAAAAACGCTTGGAAAATTAAAATCTTTTTAAAATTTATTAATTTTTATTAATAATTTCTCAAGAATTAAAGAATTTATTTAAAGTTTTTAACTAAACTTATATAAAAAAATATAAGGTTTAAGTAAATTCTAAAAACTTAAAGAATTTTTAAAATTTTTAAAAAGATTTTTATTATTATTCTAGTTCTAGTATACTAGAACCCTGAGTAAAAGATATTAATTAAAATTAATTTTTTTAACTAGTATACTAAGAAAGTATTATTTTAATAAAATAATTAAAATATTTTATATTTTATAATTTATTTTTTTAAAAAATATCTTCCTATTAAATATAATTATTAAATTTATAATAAAGAACTACTTACTATTATTTAAATATTATAAAAGTAAAAATCTAAATTAATTACTTTCTTTTATTTCAAGATTTTTAATAATTATTAGAATCTTAAATATTTTATAACTTAGCACTGGCTTACTGAATGGTAATATATTAAATATTTTTTTTAAATTATTTTAATTTCTTTATCAACTACCACCCGGGGAGAATAAATATTAGATTAAATATTTTATTAAAAAAATTTTAAAATATATTAAATAAGAAAAATAAGTATATTATCAATTAAAAAATTTATTTAAAAAGTATATTTATTTAATACTTATAAAAAAAATACCTAGAAAACTAATTTTAGATAAGTTTTAAGTCTAAATAAAAAATATTAATAAAGATTTTAAAGAGTACTAAGAAATTATAATAAAAAATAAATCTAAATTTTTAAAAAAACTAAAACTTAAGATTTTTATTATTGAATATTAATTAGATCTAAATAAATATCTATTATTTTAGAAGTAAATCTAAATCTTTAATTTTAAATTTTTATAGATTTAAATTATTTAAAAAATCTATAACAACATGATCACTAGATATCTAAAAAAAAATTAAATATAAAAAATTATTATTTATTACTATTACTAGTCTAATATAAGTAATAATATTTATTAATTTTATTATAATTATAATAATTACTAGACTAACCAGATCTGGTAAGATTATAAATAAAATCTTTTAAAATTATTATTAATTTTTAACTATTTATAATAAGATATTATTATTAACTTTTTAGTAAATCTCCTAGAGTCTAAGAATTATAAAAATATTATAATTATTATTAATTAATTAATAAAAAAAATTTTTATTAAAATAATACTAAGCATGGAAATAAAAGATTTTATAATAATATTTATTTAAATATTTTATAATTATTATAAAATATTATAATCTATAATCTCTAACTAAAAATCATAATTCATAAATAAATTATAAAAAATCTTATATAATATTTTAAATATTAAAAAATATTTTTTTATTATTTATTATTTTAAAACAGACGGTGCCACTAAATAAAAAATTATAATAATTAAAGTTTTTTTAAGATAATTTATTAATTAATAATAAAATAACTAGAAAGAATTATTACTACTAGTATAATTAATTTTAAATAACTAGAACTTAATATTAATTAAAATAAATCTTTTTTTTTTAATATAAATTTTATATAAAGTCTTTTAATCTAAATATTAAAATTAATTTTTTAAAAAACTACTAAGTAAGAAATCCATAAAAATAAATTAAAATAATTCTTAAAAAATTCTAAAAAATCTGAGATATTATTAATTTAATAATAATCTTAATCTAAGAAGTTTAAAAAAAATATATTAATTATTATTAAAATCTTATTTTCTATTACTAATTATAAAATAAGATTTAATTTAATTTGAAAAATATATTTATTAATTAATTAAATAAAAAATTAAATTAATAAAATATAAAATTTATTATACTCAAGACTATAAGTATTTATATTTATAAATTAAATATATTTAAAAAGATTTATCTAATTTTTTATATAAATTTACTTTATTTGGTTACTACTAATCTCTTACTATTTTAAAAACTAATAGATTAATAGCTAAATATGATTACTATAAATAATAATATTAAAAAATATATTATTAAAAAAATTATTAATAAAAAAAATATTTCTAAAGAAAAGTACTATTATAAAAAAATATTCTTAATTAAATAAATAAAATTTAATATTCTAATATAGGAATCTGTATAATATTTTTATAATATAAAAATTTATAAAGAATAAAAAATATTTTATTTTTATAGTTTTTTTTATTTTTTTTAAAATTTTATTATATAATTCCGCCCACGATCACGCTATTTAGAGAAGAGAGATAATTAAAAAAAATTAAATTTAATTAATTATTTAAAACTAGAATATTATATATTCTAGTCCATCTAGTTTTAAAACTATATTAAAAAAAATTAATAAAATAAAGACTTCCTGAAAGGACTCTCTATGAGAGATATAAAAAAATAATAATAAAATAATTAAAAAAAAATAAATAACTAAATCTTATTTATACTAGATAGTCTTTTTTCTTTAGCGAATTGACTCTTTTTGAACCAGGCTTTATGTCTGACCCATTACAGCTTCTTAGCCCTTCACAGAGAGCTTTTTTATAATATTATAAATTTTTATATTTTTAATTTTATTAATTTATATATTTATTACTTATTTCTAGTATAGTACCAAGAAAGATCTTATAATTTTAATATATATTATTAAAATAATAATTTTATAATATTTTAATTTTAGAATTATAATATTTTAATTAACCAAGACAAGTTACTTATAATCTAATTAAATAAATAATTTATTTTTAATAATTTTCTAAAATCATTTTATTACTAGAATATCTTTAGATAATAGAGTATTAATAATTTAGAAATCTTAAATTAAATATTTAACTAATTTAGTCTTGTATTTAGTAAGATTCTTAATAAAAGATAATAAATATTTATCAGTTAGCTCTATAAAAGTAGAAATTATTTATATTTTATTAATAATAATACTAATATCTTTATTAATATTTATAGTATTTTCAGTATCAGAGATACTTTAATAAAGAAAAATATTATTTAATCTAGCTAATTTTCTAGATTCTAGAAATAATTTTTTAAATAATAATTTTTTAATTATATTATCAAGATCTTTATAATTATTTTTATATATTTTCTTTTTATAGAATAAGATATTCTTAGAATATTTAATCTTATTAATTTTTAATATTTAAATATAATAAACATAGTTATTATCTTTGTTAAAATTAATAAAATATTTTATTATTATACAGAGCTCTATTTTCCTAGATATTATATAATTTTTAGTAGATATATAAATATATAAACAGTAGTTAAACACGTATAAAAAATTAAATAAAATATTAAGATTTAAAAGATTATAAAAAAAATAGTATTTATATATAAAAGATTTTTTAATATTATTTCTAATAGAAACAAGTTAATTCATGATTTAGATAATAAAATATATAATATATAATTAAAGATATCCTAGTAGGCCTAAATTAATTATTATAATTTTATTTATTTAATTAATTAAATTATTATATCTTTTTAATAATCTATTTGTTTCAGGTATTCAAGGAGATAAAATAATAATATAAATTTTATATTTTTTATAGATTATCTAGTTTTTAAAATAATTAAATTTTTTACTTTTATTAAGATACCACGTTATAATGTAATAGTTAATAGTATTTTTATATTTAATATTTATTTAAATAAATTCTTCAGAGACGTTAGACTTCTATTTTAATAAAATAATATAAATAAAGCGAGTGGCGTTATTAATTATAATTAAAAAATAATTATATTTTTTATAACTAATAAAAATTATTTTTTATATATTTATATACTAGAGTTCTGTAGGATTGTTAATCTATAAAATTAGATTATAAAATATTAATTATTTTATTTTATTTAATTAACACACTTCGCAGTGTATATTATCTTAGTATTTAATTTTAATCTAATATAATTAAATAATTAAATTAATTTATTAAAAATTTATATAACTATATTATTTATATAATAATAAAAAATTTAATACTGCTATACTAATTCCTAGATTAATAATCTTAATAAAAAATACTTTTCATAATATTTATATATAATTAATAATTCTATTATTATTTATAAAATATAAAATATGATTTTTATTAATTTTATAAATATTAAAGTCTTCATGGAGGCGCTGGGCAGATAATAATTTATAAAATAAATTAAATTAATAGTATATCTTAATATATAATTTTATATAATAATTATTTATTTTAAAAAATACTATTATATAACCTGCTGCTTTAACTTTAGTGATTATATTTTTAAAAGTATTATATAAATAATATTTATATATCTTTAACTCATAGAAATCAGTAAGTGAATTATAATTTAAAATAAAATATTAAAAATTATTAATATTATATATTTAATAAGATTTCTAATTAGGAAAACTCTTGATTATTATATTATTAAAATTTATAATAGAAATATTATTATTTATATTAGAATTAATAAATATAATTACATAGGATCTAGTAACCAGTTTTATTATTTATTTTAATATAATAAATAAGATTTTCATAGAGATTTTAAATTTTATTAATTTAATATTCTTTTTACTTTTATAAAACTAGATATTATAAATATAAAGAATCCAGTCTTTAAGATAAAGATTAAAAATAAGATATTAATAATATAAAATATAATATTACTATCTCTTGTAAAAACTATAATCTTTATTAATATTATTTAATAATAAATTTAATATTTTATTTAAGTATTTTTTTGTACTTTAATTTTTTTTAAATAGATTATCTTCTTCTACTAATTCTTATTAGGATCTTATTTAGTGGATAATTTAGATTTTATAATAAATATTATAAAATTTATTTAATTAAGTTTATTTTTTCTTTCTATAGTATTTTTATAATAATCAAGGAATTCTACCTCCATAAAAACTTTAACAACATTATTAGATAGTTATAATTTAATATTAGTAGTCTAATTTAATAGATTAAAATCAAGTTACTTGAGTAGTAATAATAAAATATAATAAAATATTAAAAAATAATCTAATTATTTTAATAACATAAATACTTGTTTAAAATCATTAATAAAATATAATATAGTAGAAAAATCAGATCATTTCTTCTCTATAAGATTATGTGAAGGGCTAAGAAGCCGTAATAAGTCAGACTTAAAGTCTGGTTTGAAAAGAGTCAATTCGCTAGAAAAGAAAGATTATCTAATATAAATAAAATCTAGTTATTTATTTCTTCTTTTTAATTATCTTATAATTATTTTTTTATATCTCTTATAGAAAGTCTTTTCAGGAATTTTTTATTTTATTAATTCTTTCTAATATAGTCTCAGAACCAGACAAGCTAGAATATATAATATTTTAGTTTTAAATAATTAACTAGACTTAATTTTTTTTAATTATTTTTTTTTAAATAACATGATTATAGGCAGAATCATAT
The DNA here is from genome assembly GCA_003184635.1 of Aspergillus sclerotiicarbonarius CBS 121057. Classification (NCBI taxonomy): domain Eukaryota; kingdom Fungi; phylum Ascomycota; class Eurotiomycetes; order Eurotiales; family Aspergillaceae; genus Aspergillus; species Aspergillus sclerotiicarbonarius. The sequence continues at coordinate 21,120 of KZ826464.1, forward strand.
AATAGAATTCTAAAAAAAATAAAAAAAACTATAAAAATAAATTATTTTTTATTTTTTATAAGTTTTTATATTATAAAAATATTGTGTGGGTTTCTATATTAAAATATTAAATTTTATTTATTTAATTAAAAATATTTTTTTATAATTATACTTTCTCTTAAAAATATTTTTTTTATTAATAATTTTCTTAATAGTATATTTTTTAATATTATTATTTATAATAATTATGTCTGGCTGCCAATCCGTCAATTTTTAAAATAGTAAAAGATTAGTAGTAATTAGATAAAATAAATTTATATAAAAAATTAAATAGATTTTTCTAGGTATGTCTAATTTATAAATATAAGTATTTATAATTTTAAATATAATAAATTTAATATTTTATTAATTTAGTTTCTTATTTAGTCAGCTAGTGAATATATTTTTTAAATTAAATTAGATTTTATCTTATAATTAATAATAGGAAATAGAATTTTAATAATAATTAATATATTTTTTTTAAATTTTCTAGATTAAGATTATTATTAAATTAATAATATCTCAGGCTCCTTGGAGTTTTTTAAGAATTATTTTAATTTATTTTTATAAATTTCTTATTTAATAATTTTCTAGAAAATTAATCTTAATATTTAAGTCAAGGGGCTTTATATGAAACTTATATTAAAAAAAAAATTTATTTTAATTAATATTAAATTCTAGTTATTTAAAATTAATTATATTAATAATAATAATTTCTTCTAATTATTTTATTAATAATTAATAAATTATTTTAAAAAAATTTTAATTATTATAATTCTTTATTCAGTAGCATTGTTTATTTTAGGATAGTAAGTAATAAAAAAATATCTTTTAATATTTAATATATCATATAAGATTTTTTATAACTTATTTATGAATTATAATTTTTAGTTAGAAACTACAGATTATAGTATTTTATAATAATTATAAAATATCTAAATAAATATTATTATAAAATCTTTTACTTCCATGCTTGGCACTACTTCAATAATAATTTTTTTTATTAATTAATTAATAATAATTATAATATTTTTATAATTTTTGAACTCTGGGAGGTCCATAAGAAAATTAATAATAATATTTTATTATAAATAATTAAGAACTAGTAATAATTTTAAAAAACTTTATTTATAATTTTACTAGATTTAATTAGCTTAATAATTATTATAATTATAATAAAATTAATAAATATTATTACTTATATTAAATTAATAATAATAATAAATAATAATTTTATATATCTAGTTTTTTTCTAGATATTTAATAATTATATCATTATAGACTTTCTAGATAATTTAAGTCTATAAAAACTTAAAATTAAAAATCTAGATTTACTTCCGGAACAGTAAATACTTTTTTAAATTTAATTAATATTTAATAATAAAAACTTTAAGTTTTAATTTTTTTAAAAATTTAGATTTATTTTTTATTACAGTCTCTTAGTATTTTTTAAAATTTTTATTAGTATTTTCTACTTAGATTTAAAATTTATTTAAAATTAGTTTCCCAGGTACTTCTTTTATAAATATTAAATAAATATATTTTTTAAATAAGTTTTCTTAAATAAAATTAAATAATTAAATTTTTTAATTAGTAACACGCTTATTCTTTTTATTTAATATATTTTAAAATTTTTTTAATAAAATATTTAATCTAGTATTTATTCTCCCCGGATAGTAGTTAATAAAGAAATTAAAATAATTTAAAAAAATATTTAATATATTTATTATTTAATAAGCTAGCACTGGATTATGAAATATTTAAGATTTTAATAATTATTAAAAATCTTGAAATAAAAAAGAATAATTAATTTAGACTTTTACTTTTATAATATTTAGATAATAATAAGTAACTTTTTATTATAAATTTAATAATTATATTTAACAGAAAGATTCCTCTTGGAAAAATAAATTATAAAATATAAAATATTTTAATTATTTTATTAAAATAATACTTTTTTAGTATACTAATTAAAAAAATTAATTTTAACTAGTATTTTTTACTCAGAGTCCTAGTATATTAAAATTAAAATAATAATAAAAATCTTTTTAAAAATTTTAAAAATCTTTTAAATCTTCAAGATCTATTTAAACTTTATATTTTTTATATAAATTTAATTAAGAATTTTAAATAAATTTTCTAGTCTCTAAAAAACTACTAATAAAAGTTAATAAATTTTAAAAAAATTTTAATTTTTTAAATATTCTTCAGGGCTTCCCAGTTCTATAAAATCTAAATTTTAATAAGATTTATTTTAATCTTCTTTTTTATTTTAATAATAAATTTAAGATACTTAATAGAAGTTACTTTAAACTTATATTTTTTAATATTTATTTATAGTCTTATTTTATATAATTATTCTAGGATTTTTTAGATCTAGAAGTAGTATTATAACAGACTTTTATTTATAAAAATAAAAATATTATTAATATAAACAGAGTAAAATTTATCTAAAAATTTTTATAATATTTAATTAACATATCATTAGAAAATATTAGAATAATTAATAAGTTTAAAAAAAATAACTAACTATTTAAAAAATTTAAAATAAATTTAAAATATTATTTTTTACTTATCCTTTTTCTTGATCTGAATGCGGTAGAAGATTTAAATTATATTAAATTTAATAAAAAAATAGATCTAGAAAATATACTAAAAAGTTTTTTAGATTAATAATAAAAAATAATAATTTTTTACTGTTATTTAATTAAAAGTTTAGTAATTTATATAGAACTATAAGTTTTTACCAGATTTCAAAATAAACAGGATAGAAGTAATTATTAGAAAATTATTTATTTTAAACTAGATTTTAAGTTTAACTTATTATAATTTTTTAGTTTTTTATAATTTTAATTCATTCTCTTTTTTTACTATAACATTGGAATAGAGATAATAGTTAAAAATAATAAAAAATTAATAATTAATATATTAAATAACTACAGAAATCTATTCCAGAATAAATTTATTAATTAACTAATAAAATAAGTCTAGAAGCTATTAATATAAAATATAAAAATATAACGCGTTATCATATAACAGAATAATATAATTAATAACAAGATTAAAGCTAGTTTTAAATATATTAAAAAATTTATTAATATTTAGATTCTATTTTTTTAAATATTTTTATTAATATTTTATGTACCACATCCAGCCCTTTTTAAAAAATCTAAAAATATGAAAAAATTTAAATTTCTTATTTCTATATTTTTTAATAGAAAGGATAAAAGTAAATTTCTAGAATAATTTAATAATATTTAAATAAAAATTAAGATTAATTAGAAATTTATTAGTAACCTAAGTAATCAAGTTTAATATATTTTTTTATTTTTTAATAAAAAAATTAAAGTAAAGATTAATCTATAGATTAATATTATATATAAGATTACAGAGTTTATAACTAATATTATTATTAACTATTTTAAACTTATCTATGAGGACCCTATTTGAAAAAAAATAATTAATAATTATCTACTCTTAAATAGAAAGCTTGTATAATTAATAATCTTATTATAAAGATTAATAACTTACTAATTAAGATTAGGAGCTATAATTAAAATAATTCTAATAAAAAAAATCTTTTATATTAGATTTTTAATAACAATATCCATTAGTAAATAATAAATATAAAATAAAAACTAGATTTCAAAGACTTCTACTACCAGGTAAAACTAATAATAAATAAATTAATAAAAATAAATAAATTTTTAAAAAATTAATTAAATTATATTAATATTTAGACTGGAAACACGGCTAAGAAATAAATTTTTAATAATAATATTATAAATTAAAAATTTTTAGTAGCAAGTACTAGATCTATTTATTAAATTAAATAAATATTAAAAAAAAAATAATAAAATACTAGAAATTTAAATTTTATTTATATTATAAATCTTCTAAATATTATATTATTAGTTATTTTAATTTATTTATATAATATTTTTAAGCGCCCTGGAAGACTACTAGAGAAAAAATATTTTAAATTATATTAAAAAATAATTTTATAAAAAATATTATTTAAATTTAAAAAGTTTAATAATTTTAAATAATTCTAGTTATCTAAATCTTAAAAAATATTTAGTTTTTTTAAATTATTACCTGGAAGAGTATACACTAGTTAATATTAATTATAAAAAATTCAAGAAAAAAGTTTAAAATTTTAAAAATTATTAGATTTTTTCTATATTAAAATGAATTAATAGAATTTATTATATAAAAATTTTTATAAATACTAGCTATTCCCCGTATAGAATAATTAATAAGAATTTTATAATTAAATATAAACTAAAACGCGTATTAATCGAGTTCTAAAGTATTAAAAGATTTGAAGAAGAATTAATTTATATAATTAAATTAATTATAATATCTTTAGATAATAATAAAAATTTATAAAAAAATATATATCTTTACATTTTATTATAAATTTATAAATATAATATTATATTGGAATTATCTTAGATAAAATACTAGAATATAATAATCTAGATTAAAAACTCTATATTAGATATCCAAAATATAGAAATAAAGATATATTATAAATAAAAATAAAATTATAATCTTATTTTTTAATTTATTTTAGCCAATGCTTGATATATCTAGAAAAATTAAAAAAAAAAAAAATTAATAAAATTTTTTTCTACTAGTCTTACTAATATTAATAAAATATTTTATAAATTTAACTAGCCAAAGAACCCCGTGGATATAAAAAAAAATTATTAAAATATTATTAAAATTATTTAAATATTTTTAATAAAATAATAATAAATATTTTATTTTTATATTATCTAAGAGTAGACTATGCTATTAATTTTATAAAAAATATAAAAAATAAAAAATAAAAGATATTTTAAGAATTTTTATACTAGATAAACTATCTAGAATTTTTAATATTATAAAAGATTCTAATTAACTTACTAAAAAAAGACTTTATTTAAATAAATAATTTTTTAATAATTACTTTTATTTTATTTATCTTAAAGTCTGGTAGAAGTTTATAATTTTATATAGATTATTAAATT
>KZ826465.1:0-25573 GCA_003184635.1 Aspergillus sclerotiicarbonarius CBS 121057
CCCCCCCCTCCACCTCCCTCCCGGGTCTCCAAAAAGCCCTGTACATCTCAGACCTCTTCTACATCCTGACCCTCGGGTTCGGGAAACTCGCCGTCGTGGCCTTTTTCCACATGATCCTTTCCGGCACCGGCCAAATCAAGATAACGCTTCTCGTTCAGGGCTTTCTCGTCCTCTGGACAGTGAGTATGCTCATCGCAGCATCGCTTCAATGCCACCCCCCCGAAGTATGGAATTTGGTCTCGGGGAGGTGTATGAATACCGTACGTTAACCCCTACCCTACATACACATATATATCTTTCCATCATGCCACCAAGCTGAGAAATAAATAAATATACTAGAGGGGATTATGGACGTACTCCTCGTCCAGCAATATCCTCATCGAAGCCCTACTCATCCTCATCCCGAGTATCATGGTCTTTCGATTGCAGATGAGGCTCAGGAAACGGTTGATTGTGATTGCGTGTTTTGGGTTTCGTGCATTGTGCGTATTCCCCCTCCCCCTTTCCCTCCCCTTCCATCCCATTTTATTCCAATCCCTACACTACATTACACTACACTACACTGCTAACTGATTGATGGGTATGGGTATAGAGACATCCTCGTCTCCTCCATCCAAACCCACTACCTCGACGCATTCGACTCCGAGGCCCCATTACCTGTGGATCTCTGGCCGTGGGTGATATGTAGTCAGGTGCTGCAAACCACGACGATTGTTTCGGCGTGTGTGCCGTATCTCAGGGAGTTTTTGGAGGCGTTTCCGAGTGGCATGTTGAGGCCGGCGGGGGAGGGGTCGGGGGTGGGATATGGGTATGGGTATGGGTATGTGGGTGGGAGTGGGAGTGGGAGTGGAGGGAGCGGGGAGGGGGCGAAGCGGGGAGGGAGGTATCGGTTGTATTTTGTCAGGCAGGGGCAGGGGGAGGGGGAGGTTGGGTTAGAGGGGTTGGGGAGGAGGGGGGTATGATTTTCTTCTTTTCTTCTTTTTTTGATATGAGGAATGTTGTTGTGCTTGAAGTATGGGAGTTACTGGGTAAGGATGTGGAGTAGGATAGTAGAATGAAATCAAAGTAATGGCGGAATTATTAGTTCATTATATAACACGTAAAAAATCATTAACCCATAACAAAAAAAAGGAACAATTACGAGAAGATAAGAGGCTAATAATCTACTTCGCCGTAAACCGACTCCTCGCCCTCAGCGCCGCCCCGTAATAATAGAGGGCAAACATCCCCGCAATACACCCCACCGTCAAGCCCGCCAATAAACTGATTCCCGGGCCAACCCCCAGATTCACATACAGCGGACGTGCAAACAGCACCGCCCCGCAGGCCAGGGCACTCCGCATGAGATCATTGCCCGCAAACAGACTCGCCGCGTACTGCGGGTACGTCATGGGGATGTAGATGAAAATGCATTGGATGACCATGAAGATGCCGATGGTGTAGATGAGAATCCCCACCACCGAGACGATCCAGTACACTGACGGACGGGATGTCCAGCCGAATAGGAAGAGTCCGATCGGGGGCAGGAAGCAGGCGAAGAGAGCGGGAATGAGGCGTCGTTCTGGCGACCCGAGACCTTGGGTTCGGATTTCCGGCTCGAAGACTTTGTTGAGGTAGATGAAGTATAAGGGCACGGCGATGGCCAGGGCGACCGCAATGCTGAGGAAGACAAGGCCCATCTGCCCGAGGTTGAAGTGGTACATGTCGATGTAGACGAGGGGAAAGACCTCGAAGAAGGAATAGTAGATGCCGTAGATGAGGCTGGTGTAGACGTTGACGAAGAGGATGGCAGGGTCGAGGACCACGATTTGGAACGGGCGGTAGAGCGCCTCCATGGCCACCGCGGTGACGGTGAGCTGCTTCTGGTTGATCTCCGACTGGGAGAGGAGTTTGTTGTTGCCGGTAATCCGTCGGAGACGCTGTGCGCGGCGCAGGAGGATGGTGTCTGGAAAGGTCTCCGGGAGGAAGAAGAACATGAGCACGAGGATCGGGGCGGACATCCAGACCGTCTCCCAGATGGACCAGCGCCAGCCCTTCACCGGGACACTGAAGCCGGAAATGACGGGTCCCAAAGCGGGCCCCAGAGTGGCAAAAGCGGCCCAGGTGGTAAGGCCGTACGGTAGCTTGAGCAGGCTGTACACATCGCCGATGCTCGCACCGCCTGTTGCAAGACACGGGCTGCCGAAGAAGCCCTGGAGGAAGCGGAGCACGAGGAGCCCCCCGAAGGTGTCGACGACCGCGGCACCGATGCTAAACACGATGAAGAGGGCAAAGGTGATGATGTACGGCGGGTTGCGTCCGACGCTGGGAATCTCGCTGAGCGGGGAAAAGAGCATGGGCCCGATTCCATAGCCCAGGACATACAAGGCCAGGCCCAAGGAGGCGGCCGTCTCGGAGACTCCGAAACGGACTTGAATCTGGGGAGCGCTGGGGGTGTAGATGGACGAGCCCATGTAGACGACGAGCGTGTAGAGATAGATTTGCGAGACGGTGAGAAGCTTCTTGGCCGAGGTCCAGTTCTGCGGGTTCTCGGGATCATGCGTGGTATACCAGTCGACCAGGATGGTGCCATCGGCGGTCTTGGTGGGAGCAATGGGTCGACTGGGCGCCGCCTGCAGGGCTTCGGTCTGCGTGGCCACCGAATAGAGCCGGGCCAGATCCGATTGCGAGCGAACCTTTTCCACGTCTCCCATCGAAGGCACCCGGCTCAGCTCCCGGTCGAGCGTTTCCGATCGGGAGGCTTCGCCTTCATCGTCTGCATCTGCATCGGACTCGGGCTTCGAGGTCGGTTCGTCGTCTGCTTCGTGGGCGAAGAGGGTCGGGGAGACGGCCCTATCGGCGTAGCAGTGAGGGCATTGGAAATCCGGTCGCTCCTCGGGGTAGGGTAGGGCTTTTCTTCGGGTGATCCAGCGCAGCAATTGGCCGGCCGTGCTACTGCGGATGAGGCCTTCCATTGGTTAGCTGCTTCCGGTTAGGGACGAGTTAAACAAGGCTGAACGAGTATGACCGTCCATCTGGTGAGTGACATTTCGCGATTTATAGCTATCCGAAGCTATGCTGGTTGCTAAGCAGCGCCAGACAAAGACGACATCGCATCCATGGTGTGCTGTCCAGCATTATTCAGCGGATTGGTGGTTGCGATGAGGTGATGCTGATTACTGATCATGGCCCAAGCCACGCGATCATTGACCGGGTCTGATACGAGGACACCCGGGATGAAGTAAGCCTTCCATCACTTTCGCTGGGCTGATAAGCAACGTGGAATCAATCTAGATCTGATCTCGTCCATCTTCAACATTAGTAATAGTCGTGTTGGATTCACAGCATTGACAGAAAAGGTCGGAAGATGCCAGCCCTCTCAAAATATGGGGTCCCCACTGATGTCTCCATAGCGGCCCGTGGATTGTTAATCGGCAGTGTTTTTCATCTGCAGATTTCACACGAGTCAGGTGATCGCGGCGTCTTCCTCCTGGACGATATCAAGCCATCGCAACTCATGGATTCACCATCATTCATCAGGTATTCGCTATGCCAGCAGTCACCCAGAATTCCATCATAGATCCCTCTATCTGTGGGGTGAGCAGCGTGGTTGACAATCACGGTCGCAGTCAGTCCCAGTGACCATTAGCAAGGTGTTGGCCTTGGTGGCCATATCCAATTGTTGGCGGCATTGCAAGTCCAAATAGGCCAGGTTCTGCAGACTGCCGCGGAGACAATCGGGGGAATTCCTCCGGTCGGCCTGAGTCAGGATGATTCACGCTGATTGGTGCCGTGCGGATGGCCAATCAGAGGCCTGCAATCCGCCCGTCGATTTGTCCGACGCTCGGACCCTCGGGCATATTCATTCATGATTCATTCCTCCGTGTCGGGGAGTTGATGCCTCCCAGTTACGAAGCATAGAATCACCATCACATATTTATACCTTTCGACAACAGGACTCATCATGTCTGGTCAAAGCAATTCGTCCTCAACCGCCTGCCCACTATCCAGCTACCATGGCAACTCTGCGTCAGTATATCAGGCTGCGAGAAGCCACCAGGGCAGATCTGGCCAAAATCCACTCCTCCGACAGCTCCTCAGGCACATCCAGCACATCCACCTCCGATGAAAAGGAATTGTCCCTCGTTCCCGGGGTTCAGATATCGCGCCCCTCTGAACACGACGGCTCCGTCACCTTCCTGGTCGGCTGGGCAGACGGTGACCCGCACAATCCCCAGAATTGGAGCCGGTCCAAGAAATGGTTCTGCACCGCAGCAATCTGTCTGATCGCCTTGGCCATCAGCATCCCCGGGACCATTGACGCCCCGGTCTCGGACGCCTTCAACGAACACTATGGCGTTGGTCCAATTGCAGGGTCCATGACCACCGGTTAGTTGACCGCATGGCAAGTCAAGAGTCGAACTGATTGAGTATCTCAACAGGCATGTATCTCATCGGAGTGGGCGTAGGCTCGCTGTTTGCCGGCCCTATCTCGGAAACCTTTGGACGCAATTTCGTCTATTTCACCAATCTGGTGCTCTTCATGTTGTTCATCATGGCAAAGGCACTAGCTCCCAACTATGGCGCCGCCATCGTCTTCCGCTTCCTGACCGGCTTCTTCGGGGCCGCCCCCATGACAGTGGCAGGCGGCACCGTGGGCGATCTCTGGAGCCCGCTCGAGCTCACCTTCAGCCTACCATCGGTGACTCTGGCGTCTTATTCCGGGCCCATCCTTGGCCCTATCATCGGCGCCTACATTCCCAAATCGGCCTTCAATTGGACCGACTGGATCTCGCTCATCATTGCTGGGACCGTGTTTATCTTTGTGGCTATGTTTCAGCCGGAAACCTACGGCCCGTTGCTGCTGCAATGGAGGGCCAAGCACCTGCGGGATCAGACGGGAGACTCCCGCTACCAGGTCGACGAGCAGACATCCACGAGTTCTCTTGGTAGTCGTCTCCTCGTTAATGTCTACCGCCCCTTCCAGATGACCTACACTGAGCCCATCATCCTGGTCTTTTCATTCTACCTGGTCCTCCTGTACATTGTCTTATTCACCTTTCTCAATGGGTTCCCCTTCATCTTCACGGACACATACGGCATCTCCACGTCGCTCACCTACATCATCTTCGTGGCCATGCTTGCTGGAGATGCCATTGCCCTCATGCTCGTTCCGATCATCTACCGCTGGACCAAGCAGGCAGCTGCCAAGGCTGCGGCGGAAGGGGGAGTCCTGCAGGCCGAGGTATCTCTTTACTGGGGAATGGTCGGGGGCTCCATTCTCATGCCAATCTCCTTGTTTTGGATGGGATGGACCTGCTATGTAAGTATCTGCCCCCCCACCCCAAAGCTTCACAGACTGACCATGACAGCCCGGCGTCAGCATCTGGTCTCCGATTCTCAGCACGTTCGTCTTTGGCTACTCTCTGGTCACCATCTTCACCGCGACGTACCTGTACATCTGCTTCGTCTACACGGTCTACGCTGGCTCGGCGCTTTCTTTCATGACGTTCAGCCGCTATGTTGTTTCCGGAGCGTTGCTGCCGGCGTCCGTTCCGATGTATCAGCACATGACTCCACACTGGGTCCTCACCATGGTGGGTATCCTGGCCACGATCATGGCGCCTTTGCCGTTCCTACTCCGCCGCTACGGCCGTCGGATCCGGACCATGAGCAAGCATGTTCAGAACAAGGCTTGAGATGATGCAGGTTTTGACGAGCCATGGAATGAACGGTTAGATATAGAGTGGAGGCTTGATGGCCAGTCGTCTCCCTTTCCCAATTTATGATAACGTGAAAGGAACAAACTTTTTTTTTTTTTTTTTTTTTTTAAATTTAGAGATGGGGGATGTTGAGCCTGTATGACAAGAGGTAGAATCGTCTTTTATGTAATATTTAGTTGAATGTATCTTTTTGAGAATCTCCCCGCGATCTGGAAGGGGTGGGGCATCTGGCATTAGCGCGAGACTAGTGCCTGGACACGCGCCACTTTCAACCTCCCTCTTGCATGCCGTCATCTCACCCTTTGCGCCATTCTCTCCATGCCTGGACCTCCTGCGTGCTGAGGAGCAACGCAGTGGGAATCGCAGCCGATCCAATGGCCTCGACTAGCAACAGCACAACGGCCGAGTCCACCGACGCCAGGGACCACGAGTCGCCCCAGGATGACACCTATGCCGCTCCCTACGGCAGCTCCTGCGTCAACTGCTCGCACGCCAAGTGCAAGTGTATCTACTCCAAAACCGGCGGGAAATGCCAACGGTGGGTATATAACTCCTCATCGGAGCCGGGATAATAACGAGGGTCAGATGCCAGCGCCTGGACAAAGAGTGCCGTCCGTCCCCCACCCGACGCTTAACCACTCGAAAAGCAAACGTCTCCAAAAATGCCCCCAAGACAAGTCGGCTGGAGGACAAGCTAGATGATCTGGTGTCGATGCTTCGGGCGGGCGTGCCGCCTGGCAACATCTCGACAACGATGCTGAAACACCTTGCGCAACCCTCGGAAAACCACAAACCCACAGCCAGTAATGCCGCATCGCCTTTGGGGTTGTCCGACACTTCCATGAGTAGCTCAAGACCTAGTTCAGTTTATGCCCCACGCAGCAATGGCGCAGCTCCGACCCCAGAAGCTAGCATTGTGGACGGGGGTTCCTTATCTTCAGCAACACCCGAGAATGAGATGGAACCGACAGGCGTTCAGGCAGAAGGATACCTTACCTTTTTTATCACTCAGATGCTCCCCTTCTTTCCATGCATGTATATCCCGCCAGGTACGACCGCGCAGAAGCTCCATCGCGACCGACCGTTTTCGTGGCTATGTATCATGGCCGTCTCCTCCAAGATTAGCGCCCAACGTCGCCTTCTCTTCGACCGGATCAAACGGATAGCCGCGCAGAGACTGGTACATGAGTATTCCTGTCGTGACCTGGATATCCTTCAGGGTCTCCTGATATATCTTGGATGGTATGTGCGCTCCTGGCATTCTGACCTCGGCTGACCGTTCAGGTCCAATCAGCAAGTCTACAACAAGGCCAACATCTACGTGTTCGCCCAGCTGGCCACGGGAATCGTCTACGAGATGGGTCTTTTTAATCCCGAGGCCAAGGGAAAGCACATGCTGTTGTGTGTTCATACCGAGCCACACGAGAACCGTTCGGCACCCCCGCGTCACATTATGGAAGAGCGCCGGGCTGTTCTGGGGTGCTTTCTCCTGACATCCATGTAGGCCTTTTCCTACCAACATTGGGGTTTCATGTCTAACTCTGTCAGCATCGCTACTTTCCTGCAGCAGAGCGATTCCCTGCGCTGGACATCCCATATGGACGAATGTCTACGCCTAGTAGAGGAGCAACAGGAATGCATCAACGATGGAATCCTAGTCCAGCAAGTTCGACTGCAGTTGGTCATGGACAAGCTCAGTTTGGGACGCTGGTATGGAGGGTCCAAATCTATAGAATCGATGCGACCATCGCCTACCATCTATCTTCGGCCGATGCAGACCCAACTGCAGTCTCAACTCCAAGCAATCATGAGCCGACTCAGCTCACACTCCAAGGGATATAGTCGGTACCATTACACCACTTCCGGAATCATCACTAATATCGGCCAGAAATTGTCCTCCTGCACCACTACAACACCTCTTTGACTCTCCACGAGTCCGCTCTCACCAAGGGCGCCATTGCCTCCATGAGTAACGTGACCTTTGAGCACCTCGACTATCTGTACGGCTGTCTTGACGCCACAAAGTCATGGTTCGACATTTTCCTGAGCATCTCGCCAATGGACTACTTCGGTTTTCCTTTTGCGATCTTCTCCCAGATGGTCCAAAACCTCGCCACACTCTACCAGCTGTCCACTCTGGAAAGTCCCCTCTGGGATACAGCCAATGTCCGCCGAACGGCAGATGTCTTGCAGATTCTGGATACGATAGTTGCCAACATGGGTCAGGTTGCCGCCCTTAATAGTCTGGTTGGCGATCCTGGAGGCGACATCTTCTCTACTATTGCCCAGACGTATCATGCCGTGCGCGTGGGGTGGGAGACCAGACTGGAGTCTGATCCAGGCTCAAATGCGACGAACCTTGTTCCGTCGCTCCTCGTCCCGTCGCTTCCTGTGCCGGACCCTTTGGCGGATGCTTTCCCCCCGATGGATGATAACGACTGGCTATCAGATATGCTGAATACCATGGATCAAGCGAACAATGATTGACAATTCAACGCTTGAATTCGTAGGAACGATGGCTACTATCGATTGCAAGGCCATAGCATATATTCTAGGCCACAGCCACGAATCTAATTAACTCAATTTAAACAACTCCACTCAGCCGTTGTCATTGAATGTCAGTGGATTCGAGAGTTCTTAAGCGGCTTCTGTATTGAGTTTATTCTAGAAGTATTGGTTCGTTTTAATATACTACTTCGCCCGTTTATGAACTCTTCTTAGCGATAAAAGAGGATTAGCCACAGGCTGGGAGGTTCCAGCAGCGGATTGTACTCTTGTATGTATTTGCGTTGATGTCGTTACTATACAGGTATGAAAGCTTGAATATCTTGCAAGGCCCAGACTTAATATAAAAGCAGAAGAAACAAATGGATCATTACATTTGAAATTTATGAAGAGTTCTCTATTTTCTAGACTATAGAATAATTAAGTTGATTACTTGACCTAGATTTTGTTATCAGATAATCTTTAATTTGAATTATTTGGTTGGGGATATGTCCTTTTATCCAAGCACTTAGTAATTGTTATTATCAGTATAACCTTTCCTTAACCTAGGTAATTTGAAGCGTCTTAGAATCTTTATTATAATATGAATAAAAGACTGCAAGCTACACTCAAGTCGGAAAATAAAAACTAGCTAGCAGGTTCGTCCCATCCATTTTATTCAACCGAAGGGAGGTAACACCAATCATGCCACGGCTGCCTAACAGCTCTTAGGATGTGTATCTCTATTTTTAGATGTGATACTGCGTAGATATCCCATCCAGCCCGGATGTGCTAGTCTCCGGTCCCGCCTGTGCTTCTAGACTGAATAGCCGAACCAACTCGGCTATCAGGCAAAACTAGAACTGAGCCCGGGGCCTAGACGCGCGTCACTAAAAAGACTCCCGGGTCGGATCGTCACCGCGTCTTCCCGGCATGCATTCCTGATCTTGCATATCGGGAATGCGAGATCCGATCCGGCATCGAGCTGCGATCCATAAAGATCGACAGTTGATTAGTGTCATGGTGGTCTATGCCGAGCTGCTAGTGCAGGAACTAGGAGATGATGAGTGTGTCTTGTGCATAAGCCACCAGACAAAAACAAATCGTTCTTGAATAGTTAAGTAGTCATCTCTGCCCATGCCTTCATTTTCACGCCATCCTTGTTCCTGATCAGTATCTGCAAGATAAGATTCATTGAAAATGGTAACGGTCAAGTATCTGGGCCTCTATGACTACCGCCCGTCAATCCCTGCCGCTGTTGTCTTTGCCATCCTCTTCGCAGTGACTACGGGCGTGCATCTTTTTCAACTCATCCGCAAAAGATGTTGATTTATGGCAGTACTTGCGATTGGTGGTTTCCGTGAGTTATCCTCGTGCATTGGTCTCTACCTGGTGACTAAAATTCTTGGCTCTTTGACCCTGGTAGTCTCTGCCACGCCGTTCTACTTTGCTCCAGAGGCAAAGCCGAACTATACCAATGTATATGGGCGCTGGACTACGCTAACGGCCGTGAGGTCCGCATGGCCACCTTCCGGTATGCCAACGGCGACCATCAGCTGCTCTCTTTCGGTTATGAGTACTCCACCGACCCCGACGACAACTGGTACAGCTCCGCCACTAACAAGACCTACCCTCTCTTTTACTCGCTTGATTTTGGCCAGCACGGCACCATCACCGCCCAGAGCTACCGCGCCGATCAGTTGACGTATAATGTGTCGGCGGGCTTGAAGCCATCGTATGAGGGCTTTGCTACCTTTAATGTTACGATGTTTGGCATTCAGGCCACGGGGTATGGGGTGATTGAGATTGTTTAGGGGGGTGTTGTATAATAATGGCTGGTCAAAGCATGTAGATTACATTGTATTTAGATTTGACATTTACTATCGTAGCCTGTTGAAGAAAAGAAGTGAGGATCTTGGGGTAGGGCAGACCAGGTAGGGGTTCAAGTTTCCCCAATCGCGATATGGATTTGTGTCAGGCATTCCTGCATGGTTCCTTGACGTGATGGAGGTGTACACTATCTGACCATATTTGACCGAATGCTATCTCTACTCGATGAAAGGTTATTACTTTCATCCATTTTCATTATGAAACAAAAATACAAATTCCCTATCAAACAAGGTGGACTCCGGGAAGATTGCCTCCTTGGCTTTGCCTCTGTCCTAAATCGTGCCCAGTCTAGAACGTGATATACCAGCTTACCTATCACTTGACGCCAATCCCCGGGATATCGTTCTCCCGGGTCTGTGTTTGGTAGGTGAAAAGAGAAAAGAGCACGCCAAGATGATCCACGGCTCCACTTGCTTGTCGGTGAGCACTAGTCCCGGGTAGTAAACGGAGCAATTTACCCGACGGATGACGATCCCTTATATGATGCTATCCCTGCGGTTCTGCCAGACCGACGGTATTCTCCTTGGATCGGTTCTCAGCTGTCCACCATGAGTATCTTGCTTGGTCAGCCTCACACCGAGGCCCAGGATCATGTCCAGTTTCTCTTGGACGAACACCATCTGGAATACACCCCTGACCACGGGTTCATCCGCTGGTCGGCCTCGAACCCCCAGCATCCGCGAAACTGGTTGCCCGCACGCAAGATGTACGATACCAGCTTGATCATTTTTCTGGATCTATTCACGTACGTCTCTTGCTTGACAAATGCCGGGTGACCGAATAACATCTCTCAGCACGTGCGTCAGTACGGCCGGGGTAAGCCACCGCAGGACTGACGCGATCCCCACTGACCGCAGCAGAGCACCGCAGCCGACTACGCCCGCCATGAATTCGGCATCGGCAACACTCTGGCCATCTTTCTGTTTGTCTCCGTGTCAGTGCTGCCCTGTCTCCTTCAACCCTATACTGCATCTGACATGGCGAGACAGCTCGTTACTGGGTCAAATGGTAGGCGGCATCGTGTTTCCGGCCTGGTCCGAAGCATTTGGTCGCAAAAAGCTGTACATCCTCAGCACCGTCCTCTTCAGTGTCTTTTGTGTCATCACCGCTGCCATTCGCTCTCTGGCTGCCGTCACCGTCGGTCGCTTCTTCTGCGGATTCCTGTCGGCCATTCCCGCCATCGTGGTAGCGGGCAGCATTGAGGACATGTACAACTCCAAGGACCGAGTCTGGATGATCTTCCTCTGGGCCATTGTGGCCAATATGGGCTTGGCTTTGGGGCCCATCATGAGTGTCTACATCACGGCCTACTGGGGCTGGTCAGTCCCCTCCCCTATTCCCCCTTCCACCCCAACATCCGAACAATGCAAGCATCGTAGCTAACAACCGGCCATCAGGCGCGCAGTATTCTACGTCGCCGCCGTCGTCACCGGAACCATCACCCTCCTCCTATTCGCCATGCGCGAGTCCCGCCCCTCGCTGCTCCTCGAGCGCGAAGTCGCCAAACTGCGCACCACCAGCGGTCTCTCCCACCTGCAAGCCCTAAACCCCGACCACACGCCCAACCTGCCCACCTTCATCCGCATCAGCCTCTTCCGCCCCATCCAGCTCTTCTGCACGGAACCCATCGTCTTCATGGTCGCCACCATGAGCGCCGTCGCCTTCGCCCTAATCTACCTCTTCACCGAAGCCCTGCCCCCCATCTACCAATCCATGGGCTTCTCCGCCACCACCTCCAACCTCCCCTTCCTGGCCATCTGCATCGGCCTCCTCGCCGGCCTCCTCACCCGTCTCCAAGACCACCGCATCCTCACCCGCTACGCCGCGCAGGGCATCCCCCCACAACCCGAACACAAACTCCTCGGCTTCTCCATCGGAGCCCCCGTCCTCGCCGCCGGCCTCTGGTGGTTCGCTTGGACGATCCCGCCCCGCGTCCCCGACATCTCATGGGAAGTCCCCACCGCAGCCCTCATACTAATCGGCTACGCAGTCAACGAATTCGACTCCGTCTTGGCGGGGTATCTAGCTGATAGTTACCGCGGCTATGCGGCTAGTGGGTTCGCGGCTGTTGCTTTACTTCGGTCTTCTATGTCTGCAGCTTTTCCCCTGTTCGCGACTCAGTTGTTTGATGGGCTGGGTGCGAATGTTGCGGCTTCGGTTTTGGCGGCTTTTGCTACCCTGTTTTGTGTTATTCCGCCGTTGTTTGGGAAATATGGGCAGGGGATTAGGGCGAGGAGTAGATTCGCGAAGTATAGTTTGCAGGTTGAGAGGGAGGGGGGGATTGACAAGGATGGGTATTGACTATGGTCATACTGGGGGAATGTGCTTTGGTTGGGTCTTTGGGGGGGGTTGAGGGTAGGTCGAATGCAGTAGTCTTCAGTGGTCATGCTATATGATGCACACTACCCAAATTATCATGACTAGATCCAGCGGGAGACGTAATCCATTTAACCCCAGTTCCTGCGCTGCTCTATGAGAAAATGGGTTCTATGACAAGAGTTATAGCCCAGAACCGAAAAGCTGGTATTCCTCTCGGTGGTAATAATCTGTTCGTTCATGCTATTATATCTCCGAAATAGGGACCAAAGAGCAGAAGGTGCCACACAAAGTATGCTGCATATAGAAAAGAAAAGCCAGAGACATTCATCGTTCATGCTACATCTAGATTACATACTGAAATGGGACAGGGTAGGATAACATACCCCCACTAGCCCATATCACACCCTCCATCCATTCATCCCTAATATTCTACACAGCTGAGATAACAAACAAAAAACAATTCCTCCATCTATGTTCCCTCCTTCACTCCAACTTCCCCTCCACCTCCTCAATCTCCCTCACAACATGCGCATCCAGCCCCACCGGCCTTGCCTGTTTCTCCCGCGCATTACCAATCTCAACCAGATGTGCGCTCTCTGCCGTGGAATCCTCGCTGAACTGGAATCGTCGATATTCGCAGTTCTGGTAGCCCGTGTTTTGCAGTCTAGTCAGTTCAAATCCTCTCTGACTTCTTCCCTATCTTTCTTTTTTCTTATGTACCCCCCATCCCTCATCCCGTTACGGGGGAAAAAAAATAAAGAAAGACAGGGGAAAGAGAAAGGGTACGGAAACTCACCTCTAGCCTTATCATACCCCGTCCAATCCTCCGTCAAATAATGCAGAAACCCCCCATGAGAAACAACAGCGATATGTTCCTCAGGGCGTTTCCAGAGCCAATTCCGCAGGGCAGCGGCGCGGCGCCGCACGGCGGGTAATGTGGCGGCGTATATTCCTTGCTATTATATTTCAGCTCTGCATTTGCTTCTATACCAACGTGGAAAAAGGGTGTGTACCTTAGAATTCCAGTCCTCCTGAACAAGGCTCACATCCAAGTTTACAGGGTCATACCCCTCTGCTGCATCAGTGATGAGGTCCGGAGCACCGGCTTTGGTAGTCGCAACGTCGTCGCCTAAATAACATTGCAGCTGGCTGACTTCCTGGGCTAGGGGGATCAGCATGAAGGGGAGTTGGCGCGAGGCGAGGGTTGGGGCGAAGACGGTGGCGGCGGTTTGGATGGCGCGTTTCAGGGGCGATGCCATGATGAGGGAGACGGAGGCGTGGAAGGGTAAGGCTTCGCGGAGGGCGTGGCATTGTTCTTTGCCGTGGGTGGTGAGGAGGGGGTCGCGGAGGTGATGGGCACTCTGGGTGGTGGGTTAGTGTGCGTGATGAGGTGGGTAGGGGGGGAGGGGGGAAGGTACGTTGACGTTGTGTTCGCCTTGGCCGGGCTATTGCGCTGGCCTATGCTCGCGAGGGTGCCCAAGTGGCCTGTGCCGATTTGGGCCCCTCGGCCCGCTCGGTCATCGTGCAAGAGACTACTGTCGATACCGATGCCCTGATCCGCCAGCTCGGGGGATCTGCTATATTTGTCCCGACTGATGTGGGCGACTCCCAGGCCATGGAGAATTTGGTGCGGGCCACTGCAAAGGCTTTTGGAAGACTAGACGTGTAGGTGTTCGGGTCATACTCTATGAGGAATCATGTTCATACTTCACAGCTTGGTCAATAACGCGGGCATCTCGGTCGAGGCCCGCGATCCGCTCCCACTCCATCTGACTTCGGATGAAACGTGGGACCTGACGATGCGGGTGAACAGCCGATCCATCTTCCTGGGCACCAAGTTCGCCATTCGTCAGATGCTGGAGCAGGAGGAGCACCCCTCCGGGGATCGAGGGTGGATCATCAATATCTCCTCCATCATGGGGTCCATTGCCGCCGAGGGCAACCATGCGTCTACCCTAGCCTTGACTAAGACCAGAGTATTGACGGAGTGCTAGCATCGTACTGTGCGTCCAAAGGGGCCGTCAGCAGCCTGACCAGACAGGTGGCGGTGGAATACGCCAAACACCGCATCCATTGCAATGCCATCTGCCCGGGTTGTAAGTTCCCTGCACCGTCATGGCTGCCTTGGATTGACATGGACAGACACACGCACGGCGATTTTCTCCGAAGCGACACAAAGCGGGACCTCATTGGAGGACATGTACCGCAAGCATCCCTTAGGCGGGCCCGGGAAGCCCGAGGACATTGCCAAGTTTGCAGTGGTGCTGGCGAGCGAGGATGCGGCGTGGGTGACAGGGGCCAGCATGTTTGTGGACGGGGGCTATACGGCGCGGTGAAGCCTAGTTAGGGTTAGGTTGGACTGAGATGTATTCATTCTCATTTCTCCGTTTCTCCGTCTCGCCAATATTTCCCCTTTGCAATCCGCTCTAAATTCTCTCCCGCGGGCCTGTGGATCTCGCTACGTTTTCCTTTTTACCCCGCCACGCCCGGATTCTCCCTCCTCTCCAGAAGCATCTCTCATCCCGCCCGATTCATGATCGCCTCCGGGCCGACATGCGCTCTCACTTCGGCTGGTAACGTGACCTCCCAGCCCTATTCCAGAATATTGTCGTAACCCTCGCAGTGTGACATGTAGACAACGCAAGGTCAAGTGTAATGAAGCCAGGCCGGTCTGTGGCCCGTGTGCCAAATCGTCGCGGGATTGTGTCTTTGCCGATTGCGTTTTCCGTCACTACACCGTGGAAGACCTCGACGGCGATGCGGAAGACCGGCTACAGACATGGGTCAAAGTCCCGTTGGACCGTACGTTGCTCTGTGAATTTGGGAATCAGACCCTGACATGTTGCAGTCGTCTTTGTTCAGATCACCGACCCTTTCGCCGACGAGGAACCAACATATCTCCTGGATGATCATCCCCCTATAGCCTCTCCCTCCATCCCTGCCGTGGATGAAGATGTGGTTCCGAGTTCTACGCGCAGTACCGCACCGCCGGAAGAAAATGGCATCCTGATTGCCGTGTTGCTCCAACATTACAAGGAATGTCCCAGTCAATGGTAAGTTGCCCCCTCCCCCAAGAGCAGAACACTGACGACCCAGGTTGGACTGCTTCGACTCCAATGCCTATTACTCCATCAAGGTGCCTGTCATGGTGGCCACCCGGCCCATGCTGCGAGCCGCTGCCTGCGCCCTCGCCGCCAAACATCTGCATCGCATGTGTCAGGGCGATTCCACGCGGATCTCGCAGCTCGCCCACCTACGGAACAGCCCGCTGCAGTGGACGAGCGGGGCCATCGACTGGAAATACGAAGCAGTGCGCCTCTACAACCAGGCCATCCATCACCTGAAAGAGGCCATTGCGTTGGAGATTCCTGATGATCGTCGCGAGGAGATGTTCGCCGTCGTGGCCATTCTCTGCATGTACGAGTTGATCGATGCCCCCAGCACCGAATGGCGGGCTCATCTTAGCGCCCTGCCTTTTCTGTCCGGGGGGACTCCGGATGGATCGAGTCCGACGTCCACGCTGCCCTACTCCCTGCTGCATATCTCCCGCTCCGTGTTCTGGAGTCTTGTCCGCCAGGACTGTCTCTCTGCCTGTACGTCATCCTCCTCATCCTCATCACCTCAGCCCTAACCACAACCAGTCGTCAACGAAACCCAAACCCGTCTCAACCTCTCCAACCTCCTCCTGTGGCGCAACTTCGGCCTGACCATCTCCTCCTACGGCCACCTCCTCTCCCCGAGCCCCCACGTCCCCCCTCCCCCGCACGGCCCCTGGCTCGACGAAGACACGCTCAGCAACGCCCTAATCTGGATCATCGGCAAGATCATCAACTTCATCACCAGCGGCGACGGCATCAACCCGGGGGACTTTGAAAGCCCGCCAGGCCAACGGCCCTGCTTCGGGACCCCGCAAGAGGACCTCCTCGAACGATGGAAGCGTCTGGACTTTGAGCTTCGCGCGTGGCACGATTCCCTCCCGTCGTCGTTTACGCCCTGCGCGCGCACCAGACTGCATCTCTCCAAGCTCGCCCCGATGCCACTCCCCTCCACCAACACCAACACCATCGACGCCATCATCTTCACCGTCCCCATGTGCGCCGTCACCATCCAAACCTACCACATGGCGCAAATCCTTCTCCTCACCAACATGCCGCAGGAATCGACCGCCATTCGCTCCACCGTCACGGCGCGGCTACGCTCCTACCGCCGCATCGAGGAGTCGGTGGTGCGTCACGCGCGCGAGGTCTGCGGGATTAGTCTGGCGGGGTTGCCGGATGCCATTCTCTCGCATACAGTGCAGCCGTTGTTCGTGGCGGGGCAGTGCTTCGAGGGCACCGCGGAGAGGGGGTTGGTGGTGGAGTTGCTGCGACGCGTCGAGTGCGATACCGGGTGGGCGACCGAGTATCGGGTGCAGGATTTGCGAAGGCAGTGGGCCGAGGAGGGGTGATGTTGAAGGTCCTGGATATTATCGTAGATGCGTTGGAGGGGCTGCGAGAATGGGGGAATTTTTCCGAGATGGAATTGGCTACTAAGGGTGTAGGGCAATACTCAATTGGTTTATTGAGGGATGTTCTCCACTGGGGTTGTGCCACACGGATTATTGGCCGGTTAAAAGCTGGGAAAAAGCGCACGAGTGGATCCCGCGCGTGGGATTTCTTTCGCGAGGCAATTTTCCCGAGATGCCGTAGATCAATAAATTTTTTTTTTTTTTTTCGTGATAGATAATAAGCACCGAGGCTATAAAGGTCCAGAGCATGGTCCTGGTCAGAGCACATGTCAACAAGGTTGACAGTGAGGAGAAAGCATGGCGTTGATTCCGCATATTTCGCGCTATGTCTGGGCTAGCATTTTATGCTCCCTGGGAGGGTTTCTGTTCGGGTGTGTCAATCCCTCACTGATCGATCTCAATAGCTGATAGGGTGTAGCATGGACACTGGCATCATTGGCTCTGTGGTAGTCATGGATCAATTCACGCACAAATTCGGCTCCTTCTCGTCCATCGTCCACGGCCTGGTCGTCTCCTCCATCCTGATCCCCGCCGCCTTTTCGTCCTTCTTCGGCGGCAAGCTGGCCGACTGGGTCGGACGCCCCCGGGGCATCAGTATCGGGGCCCTGATCTTCGGCATCGGGGCGGCCATCGAGGCTGGCGCGGTGCATCTGGCCATGTTCATTGTCGGCCGTGTCGTCGAGGGCCTCGGCGAGGGTCTATACCTGGGGACGCTTGTCGTGTAAGTCCCCCACTCAGCCTCTTCCACAGTCTTTGACATCCAGCAGATACATCTGCGAAATCTCCCCGCCCAAGCAGCGCGGCCCACTGACCACCGGCCCCCAACTCCTCATCACCATGGGCCTCGTGGTGGGCTTCTTCACCTGCTACGGCTGCGAAAAACTGCCCTCTTCCATGGCATGGCGCACCCCCTTCACCGTCCTGGCCTGCATCTCCATCCTCTTCAGCGCCGCCGCATTTCTCTGGCTCGCCGAGTCTCCGCGCTGGCTCACGCTGCATAACCGGCCCGACGACGCTACCCGCGCCTGGGACCACCTGCAAGTCAGCGCCACTGATCGCGAAGACCTAGTCGAGGAAGAGGAATACATCCATGAAGAGGCCATCACCCATCCGCTCGCGCCAACAGGCAGCATCCTGGCCCCAAACACCCTCGACCAAGTCGTCTCGCGCCACAGCCACCGATCCCGATCCACCGGAAAGAAAGGCCACGAGGCCACCCTCTTCGATGCCTTTAAGCCCGACGTGCGCAGCCGCACCCTCCTGGGTCTTTTCCTCATGGGAATGCAGCAGATGGCCGGAATTGACGGCGTTCTCTATGTATCCCCCCTACACATTCTTTCTTCCTCCCCACCCAACTAATCACCCAAACAGTACGCCCCCCTCCTCTTCGAACAAGCCGGAATGACCTCCGACACCGCCAGCTTCCTCGCCTCGGGCGTCTCGGGACTGGTAATCTTCGCCGTGACCATCCCCGCCCTAATCTACGCCGACAGCTGGGGCCGGCGCGCCAACGTCATCCTGGGCGGAATAGGTCTCACCACCATGATGTTCCTCATCGGATCCCTATACGCCGCCGACGCAGTGCACCAATCCACCGGCGCAGGGCGCTGGGTCGTCATCGTCTCCATCTACCTCTTCGCCGCCATCTATAGCGTCTCGTGGGCCGTCAGCTGCAAGGTCTACGCGGCGGAGATCCAGCCCCAGCGGACCCGCGCGTCGGCGACGTGTTTGGCGCATGGCAGTAATTGGGTGGCGAATTTCTTGATCGCGTTGATTACACCCGTGTTGTTGAGTAGGAGTAGTTGTGCGGCGTATTTTTTGTTTGGGGGGTGTACGGCGCTCACGGTGGGGGTTTGTATGGTATGGATGCCGGAGACGAGGGGGAGGAGCTTGGAGGAGGTGGAGAGGTGTTTTGCGAAGGGGGATTGATAGTATAGTGGTGTTGTGTTGATGTGATATGGTTTATGTCTGACGGGTTTCTTCGTATTTGGCCTCCAGTGATATATATAAAAATAATAAAATCTGATATTACCTAAATCAGGTATGTTGATCTAGATGGATGCTAGCTAGATACCTAATCCCTAAGGCACAATTGCACCCACGTGACCATCGGAACGCCCAATCCAGAACGGAATCCGATGACATCATCCCGGGATATCTTGGAGCAGCGGGAAAAACTCGGAAGTCCAGCATCTCCCTTCCGTGATTTCAAAATGATGTTCTCATTCCAGACCGGCCTGTCGTGCCCGTCAGAGCAGCCTAGAGGACCGAGGCCGAAGCGCGTCAAGATCAGCGTCGCGTGTAATGTCTGCAAGGCGAGGAAGACGAAATGCGATGGTGTCAGGCCGAGTAGGATCCATGATGACCTGGTGGCTGGTGGGAAGATAGTTGCTGATTGGAGTAGTATGCGGTCCTTGTGCGAAAAGGAAACGTGGGTCGCAGGCTTGTGTCTATCGGGGGATTGATGGCGGCGAGGCCTTATGTGGGGTGGAGTAAGTGGATAGAACACTACGGTGGGTGTGCTGTGGTTAATGCTGTACAGTTCACACGGTGTCTCAAAGAAGACTACTATAGACCGCACAGAGCAGTCGGACTTTATGAGTGAACGCCCAACGAATGACGTACCAGCCGATGATGACGATCGGGCCAGCTCGTACAGTACAATTGTGCCTAGCGGCAGTCTTTTTGGCGCATCCGGGGGAGTACATATCCTACCCGAAGGGACTCCTGAGAACAAACGAGACAACAGGAGTCCAGGTTTGCCCAAAGCGCTGAAACAGCTGCCACGGTTGCAGAAACAAGCCCCACAGAAAGAGCCTGGTTTGCAGTATGCCATTCCTCCACGCAAGGTGGCGGATGTTCTCTTGAATCTGTATTGGGATTATGTGGACAGCGCCTATCCATGGCTTGATCGGCCGGCTATTGAAAGTGCGTATGAGACGTTGTGGGTTAGTGATGGAGAACTGGCCATGAATGAGAGGGTGCTGCATTGTATCCTGAACTTGATGTTTGCTACATCTTGTGTGGCTTCTCAGGGCCAGCCCCCTCTCTCTCGTGATCATTCCTCCGCTGTCTTCTTTGCCAGGGCTCAAGAGCTGATGTCCTATGAAGTGATGGAAATGTATAATTTTGAGATTATACAGATCCTGTTGCTCACGGCGGTATATCAACAACATGAGAAAGTGCCTCAGAAATGCTTCCGGAATATCGGAATGGCGATTCACATTGCCCAGGAACTGGGGCTGCACATCCCGGAAACAACAGAGGCCATGGAAAATCCAAAAGAGCGAGACCTTGCGCGTCAGGTGTGGAACGGATGTGTGATTTTGGACAGGTATGATCCATGCTGCAGTGTCGAACGCAAAACTAAAGTGTCAGAATATGTTCCATGACCTTTGGATGCGCCCTTAAAATTCCTCAATCGGTTGCCAAACAAGGCTTGAACTCTCTGATGCTACCCACTGATACCGCGAACACGGCTCTACCCTCCAAAGTCAACTTCTACATCTCATTCTGCCGCCTTCACCACATCATCGGAGACGTTTTGGAAACCTTTTACATCATCGATGATACAAAGGCCCAAAGCCCATCACTCGTCTTCGACAAATTTGCCAGCCTCTTTCGAATCGACTCAGCCCTGAACGATTGGGCCCGCAGTCTCCACCCTTTTTTCCAAATGCCATCGGATGCCCAAGACCCGACGCCCACGAAACACATCACTCGTGAAGCAAATGTTCTACGCGCCCGGTTTGTACTACTAATCCAGGCCGGGGTATAACCACTAACAATGCGATTCAATGCAAGGTATCTATCCGTCCGACTTCTCCTTTTCAGACTCTTGCTTTTGCAAATCCACCAACAGAGGTCCGAGAATGCCCCGGGCGGTTTGTATACCGACGACCGGATCAGGCCCCATGTGGTCTTCCAGTGCCAGGTAAACTGCACCAAAGCCGCTGCCGATATGATCGACTTTATCGGGCGAAACTCCCCGGAGCAGAAACAGGCGTACATTCTACCGTCGAATTGGTATACTGTCTCATGTAAGCATTCTTGAAGCAGCCGGGATCACAGGGTTAACAAAGTCAGATGTATACATGGCTGTAACGAATCTACTTGCGGCGCAGTCATCTCCGCAGATAGTGGAGTACTTTTCGGCTGCTCGCTTGAGGGGTGTTTTGCAGCAGGCTGGTGACATTCTCAAGGATTATGAAAAACATCCTATCCTGGCTTCGCGGTGCAGCTCCGTTCTCAAGTTGATAGCAGAGTATGCTCCTGTGGAAGGATCTGTCGTGGATCATGACCACTCCGTGCAGGATTTAGTCATGGAACGACAAGAGCTTCCAGCCACTGCGGAGAATCTGACTATAGTTGAGAACTATTCGTTTGATTGGAATGATTGGCCCATGTTCTTTGCACAACTGGATGGCGATACCCCGGCCGGAAGCTGGGATATAGAAGGTAACCTCTATCAAGAGCATTGAATCGAAAGGTTTCATAAGCGAGGACGGAACTCTATTCATATAAATACAGCTACCATAAACCCCCACAGTATCATACTGAGACATATAGTACACATTCGGATGCAATTCCAGTCACGAGTTGATCCCGGACGACTCAAAGCCATTCTATGCTCCGAGAATGATAGCAATTAGGCACCGCCGGTGTCAACCAGCGAGGGGTCACCCTCTTATCGCCTAACTGCACCACAGGCTTCAGCATCTCCATCTGCCCCCATGGTCCCTCCTGGAAGCTAGTCAGAAGTGATTCAGCTCCAGATCCAAAGTACTGTGGAAACACCCTCTTCCAGCCATCCATAACAACAAGCAGAATCTCCGTCACAAACAAAGAAGGCCCAATATACCCCCAATTAAACACCCGATTGCTCTTCTCCACCACCTCAGGCGAGTAAAGCCCGATCTCCGGCTCCAGCGCAATCGCATCAGCCTTGACCAACGAGCTCGTCACACCATACGACCCGCCGTGTCGGGCCCGGTCCCGCAGCGCCATTAGAGCACCCAACGCACCTACAAGCCCGGTGGTCATGTCGGAGATTGGAAGTGGGGGGAGAATGCTCGTTCCGTCTTTGAAGCCCAGAGAGCGACCCATCACGTAGGATGATCCCGAGGCCGCGTCGCCTATCTGCTGCCACCCGGGCCTCTCATGGTACAGGCCGTCGGGTCCGTAACAGTTCTCCTCTACGTAGATGATCCCTTTGCCTCGGGTGCCGGCCATCTCGAGGAGATCGTTGACTCCGAAGCCTTTCCTTGCGATTGCGTTGGGGCGGAAGCCTTGAACGAATACGTCGGCGCCTGCAATGAGTTCCTGTAGTCGCGACTTGTCCTCCTCCTTGGTTAGATCCAGATCGATGGTGCGTTTCCCTGCATTGAGGGTAAGTTGCAAGACCTATACGTTCTGAGTTCGCACGGCTTCTACACTAGAGACCAGAAGGACATACATTGAGATCTGTCAACCGGCTGCAGTTCACGCGAATGACATCGGCCCCCAGCGCAGCGAGAGTGGAGCCAATGACCGGACCGGCAATGATGCGCACGAGCTCCACCACTTTGATGCCTGCCAGTGGCCGCTTGTCTTCGGCGATGCTGGGGAATGGGACCGGTGGGGTGGGGATAGCATGCGACTGGCGAGAGTAGCCAACGAGCGGGTGAGCCGCCAGTCTCTTCCCCATGGCCGTGTCGTTCCACCCCTGTGGTGTAAAGCAGATGCTACCACAGAACCCGTTTTTGATGTTGAGCATCTCCAGCTCGTCTGCCGTCCATTGCTCGACATGTCGGGCGATGTGGTCATAGGCTTCGTCCGAGTCCTTCGCCGGGTACTCGGGGTCAATGCCCAGGGCCCGCAGGACGGGAGCAGCATCCAGGGAGCCGTGAAGTTGATACCACACGCCTGGAGTCTTGGTCTTGTATAATGCCGTGGTTCGTTTTCTTAACCAGGATGACATGAAGTCTCCTTCGAAGTCGCGCTTGAAGAGGGTAGGTAGCTCACGCGACCTGACGAGTTCGGACATGTCTTTTCCCTCGACGGAGGCCGCGAAGATAGTACCCAGCCAGATGGCGGCATGGTCGACATTCACGCTGACCTGCTGGGTACTAGCTGCTGTGCCATCGCGATCTTGGACGATTTCGTGGGCGACGACTCCACACATGGGCATGCAGGGCCGCAGCAATGAGAGGGGCCTTGAATGGCCCGGGGATCACGGGCAGCTCGCTGCCTTGGAACTGGACGGTATCCCAAAGGTCTTTATTCTGAGTGAAGCCCGGCGTGCTCTTGGCAATGTACTCAAAGGTACGACGGGCATCTTGTGGCGCAGGGAGGAAGGCTTTATCCACAAAGGTCCCAGGACCGTAGATGTCTGTACTTGGTACGGTTTCGTGAAAAGTCATTCTGACGGCTTTGTTCGAGAAACGAGATGGGATGTTCCAAGGTTGAGATCGTCCCAGGCACGGGTACTTATACCTTGCAACTACCCCTCATTTGGCACATGATCCACAGATCCACACCCTGGCATCCCGTGCCACGGAACTGCGGATGCATCGGCTGCACCCAAAATGTCCGTTTATTGTGCGACACAGAGAAATCCCCGAGCGATTCCCGAAGGCTGAAACGCTTCCGAGGTTTCTCTTCCGAGGGACATATTTCCTAATTAGGAACCGGAGCCACCTTCCGAGCCTCGGCATCGGCCCTATATATTGCACGGAATCTCAACTCAATACGCAGGTAACAAGCAACTCATCATGTCTTCTTCCATCAAAACAGTCGGAGTGATCGGCGCCGGAGTGATCGGCGCCAGCTGGACCGCCCTGTTCCTATCCAAAGGCCTGCAAGTCATCGTGACCGACCCAGCACCAGAAGCCGAGGCCAAGCTCCGCGACTATCTGCAAGAGTACTGTCCGGCAGTCCCGAATGCCACCTGCTCCCCAGACACATGTATGCAGAACTACACATTCGTCAAAGACATCGACCCATACCTGGGTAGTCTCGACCTCATCCAAGAAGTCCGTCGTCATCCACAACCCCATCTTTTCATTCCCACTAACCACCCCCAGAACGGCCCTGAAAGACTAGCCTTCAAACGCCATCTCTTCGCCCATCTCGACGCCAACACCCCCTCACATACCCTCATCGCATCGTCGTCTTCCGGCCTCCCTTCATCACAATTCATCTCTGAATGCAAGAATAACCCATCCCGGATTCTCATCGCCCATCCATTCAACCCTCCGCACTTGGTCCCCCTGGTGGAAATCGTTCCTCATCCCGGAACAAGTGAGGAGTGCATCACCATAGCGAGGGACTTTTACCTTGGTCTAGAGAAGGACCCGGTGGTGGTCAGGCAGGAGACACCGGGCTTCATCGCCAACCGTCTCCAGGCTGCCGTTTGTGCAGAGGCGTATAGTCTCATTTCTAGGGGGGTTGTATCCCCTGAGGATTTAGGTCAGTACCCCCTCCTTTCTCTCATTTAATTGGATCTTTCTGACGAAAGCAGATAAAACCATTACCTCTGGCCTTGGCCTTCGATGGGCACTCACCGGGCCGATTATGACGAATACTCTGGGTGGAGGGGGAGATTTTGGGCATTTTATGGAGCATCTGGGGCCGGCGTTGAAAAGTTGGTTGGATGACATGCAGGAGCATCGGTTTGATATGGGTTCGAGGGAAAAGGTTGATGAGCTTAAGGATGCGGTGAATGGGTGGGTGGAGAAGGTCGATTTGAAGAAGGTTGAGGCGGACCGGGATGTGTTGTTGGCTGATTTGGTGGGGAGGAAGGGTGGTTGCTCTGGGGAAGTAGGTAGATAGAATAGGAAGTAATCAAATATTAGTTTGGGATAACAAGTCATCTGAACAGTGTGATAAAGTATGCAGGGGGCCTATAGGGTAAAGCTAGCAACGCGATGCGTGACCAGGAAAGATCTCATGTCTGATGACCACCAGGGAGCCCTATGGGGCCCAATACTAAGAGCAAAACTTATGACCCCATATATAAATCCAACTACATGAAGTCAAGACAAGACTCACTATGGCAATATTGCCAAGGTCACCTCCGATGCTAACCATTCCTACTAGTCGCATTCGACTAGCCACAATGCTAGTTCCAACGTCAACTCTCCAACACATCCAGACAACGACCATAACCCACACCATCCCCCCCAAACAACATATGCAATCAAAATGGCGGCATATCCAGAAGTCCCCAATTCCATCCGAATGTCCGCTCTCTCCTCCCCCCCCCACCCCAATGTCCACAACTAACCAACCCCCAGCATCCTAATCATCCTAACCGCCCTCTCCTTCGCCCCCCAACTCCACACCCTCCGATCCACCAAAAACAGCACCGGCATCTCCATCGGCTACATCCTCTCCAACCTCCTCATTGCCACCGAACACCTCACCAAATTAACATACATGACCATCAACGTCCCCGAGGCCGCAGCCGGCCAATTCACCCACGACCCTATCAACACCGGCGACTGGCTGAATCTCATCCAAGCTTTCGTAGCATGGGTTATGTTTCTCATTCTGTACGCCCCCCTCCCTTCCACCAACCCTTACCCCAACTAACCCCCCCAAGGCCAAAACAGCACCCCCTACATCACCATCCCCCTCCTCTCCCTCCTAACCTCCCTCCTCCCCCTCCTCCTCGACATCCTCCACCTCA